>JABSTQ010002104.1:0-19733 GCA_013358835.2 Ixodes persulcatus | reverse complement strand
GGAAGAGAGGGCGGAACCTCCTTCTCTCTTTAGCGTTCCGTCTGCTTCCTCCACCCCGGCCCGTCTTACCCTCGTCCTACCTTCTCGAGTCAACGGACTATAGATACCGCCCAATTTATGTGCTACAAAAATATTTTTATTTGCTCACTCCAGCATTCCGCTTCGGGCTTTCTTGGCAACTTTATTATACACGCATGTAGATACATTACGCATACCACAAGCATCAGCTGAACATATACATTGAGCGCATACACATACACGGCACATACAAACATCAGCCCAACAGCACACTAACCAACACCTCCTAGAAATAATGCATTTGCGCTCTTCTCGTGACGTCGCAACGGAAGGCCATCGGGGGCGCGCGTCGAAGCGAAGGCAACGCGCGTGGATCGACCGTCGTAACGCGCTGTCAGTCACATACGCGTCTCTTGTTAGCTGAAATGAATGCTGCACATAGCAACGGGTCTAGAAACCGTTTTATTACACGGGCAAACATAACACCGCTAAATAATTGCTACGAAATGGCACGAGGTATGCGTATAAGACCTCTATAGAAAAATGTGATTGTTTTAAGTTGAAAACATTGAGTCGCAATTATTTCTGTAGGAATGCATGTTTTGTATAGAAATACTTCGGCAAAATGGCGAGACACACAGTGATTGGACAGAGCAAAACAGATCACACTTAAAAATCAGGTAGACGTAGTCAACGCGGACACGGCTAGACAAGTTTCCCTTACGATCATGTAAGCGACTGTTATCGCGTGCAGTCACTGAATTCTTGCATTATACTCCGGTCACATGGCAAAATTAGTGTAATTTCGATCGAATGACATTATAGGGTCGACAAATCAGCTTGCGATGCGCGTATAATCACTCAAGACCGCGAACTGATTAAATACCATATCATTTAATGAAAATACATTAACTTTTCCGTGTGGCAGGGGTACGAAACTTACTATTTAGGCAACCAATTTACTTCTCCCTATGGGCTTGAGCATCCTTAGAACAAAATATAACTTATATTTGATACAATAATACTGTTACCTTAATACAGTTAAGATTCTGGTATAAACGCGGTAAAGGCAATAAAGTGACATTAGTATAAATATACACATAAGCACCAACAACGCACTTTCAATAATCACAAACTTGTTATTCACATTCCAATAAAAACTAGAATATTACAACGCATATTTACAAATGTCGACGCAACATCACGCGGATAACGACGAAGAACAAGATTCCATTCTATCACGAGATTTTAAAAAAAAATCGACTGCAGCACTTTGCTCGCGTCCTACATGACCAAGAAAACCCAGAAAATAAGTTGTTTCCCCGCTGTCTATCGTATCCATACGTCCCGTTCTATCCGCCACGAAAACATTTGAACACGAACTCCAAGAAGTCTCTTTGTCGAGAAAGGGGTCTATCGATAATGACCAGTGTCATCGTTGACTAGTTGCCACAGATGTCGTTCAAACCGTAGCAGGACTTGTTCCGCGAATCCACGTAAATGACGTAGTATCAAGCGAACAACTAAAAAAAAAAAAAAAAAACTACCCGGCAAGTACTCGCAGATCTGGTCGCCTCGGAGAAGCCGCGTTGAGTTCCCACGGCGTTGGAAATCATCCTTTCCTCAATATCCCCTCTGTCCGTCGATGTCTCGCTGCCTCCAGGCCGTCCCGTCCGAGGAAAAATCTGCCTCCTGGTCTCCGTACCGTCCCGTACGCCCAGCCCCTGGCCCCGTTCTTCCTACCTTTTTGTTCTCCTCCGGGGTCGTCCATTTCTGCCGCAAAAAAGGTGGGGACAACTTGAAATCTTTTCAGTCGGAGGCTCTGCTGGAATGTCCCTCGCCTGTTTCTGTTTCCGTTTGCTTGGGCAACGTGGTCTGCCTCTTGCTTGTGGTGAGGGGGAGGAAGCCAGCAGATTGTCACGTCCAAAATGGGGGGGGGGGGGGGGGGCGCCTTCTCCGAAGCATGTCGCGATCACAATGAGTCACCGCCCGTTGCCTCTCGCTTCTTAAAACACGCACACACACCCACACACCCGCGCGCGCGCACCTAGCTGGATCTTGCGTTGGCCCGAGCGCCCTATTTCGAAGGATTAAACAAAGACGGGTACGTCACAACTGTCTCTCTCCCTCTCCCTTTCCAAGTTTGCTTTCCAAGGTGCCAGCGAGCATGGTCACGTGAGGTTGAACTAAAAAGGTTGGGTTCACCATCTCTCTTATTATGCCTCCTCCCTCACTCGTGTCGTCCCGTCTCTCTCCTCTCCCCTTCCAAGTTATCTTTTTGGGAGGAAAACAAAATTAACAATATTTGTGCAATCGTGGTTACCCGGCTTGCGTAAACTATATATCAGGATTGCGTCGGTGCAATATAACAGATATTCTGTGGACATCGGCCGTGTCATTGTCAAAATGGTACCGGCTTTGTTTCAATATCATTTTCGAACCGGCCGAAAATGCCTAATACTGCGCAGTTATTGCCAATTCAGAAACGATGTTCAGGGAAAAACACGGTTCGTGTACCATATATATCATGGTTGCGTCGCCGCAATATAACAGATATTCTGTCGACATCGGCAGAGTCAAAATGGTACCGGCACAATTTTCCCGATACAACGGAAAAATCGGCAGTACTCGCACGACTTTCCCGACCCGAGGCGAATATTCGGAGCCTTCATACTTATCATCCAGCACGGATCACCAGTTCAATGTTGCCATTCCTAACTGCAGCACAAATATGTTTTGAAATTCCTTAATCTACAAAGCCAGCTCAGAGTGGAACCGGCTTCCCCCTTTTATTGCCTCCATTGAAGATTCGTCATCATTTAAATCCGCCATAACCAAATATTTTCTAATCCTGCACTTGCTTAATGTTTTTTTACTGCATATTGTGCCAGTCTTGATGTATTTACTCCATGTACCCACCCCCTCTGTAATGCACCATGGACCCTGAGGGTATTCAAAATAAATAAAAACATAAATAAATTTCTGCGCGATGTCCTGTGGCTGTGAAGTCATGACCCTATCGACCAATCAGGGTTTTCGCGTCACGCCAAGGACGCCGGCGTTTCTGCGACACGAATATCTTAACGATGTCGCTATAATACTTGTTTTATGAGGCGAACCCCTATTGGAAAAACGTACAAGAAACATACCTACTGCTTGTACAGTTCTGGTATGACACCAACTTAATTTCTTGTTATTATGAATGCAGCTAGTTTGGTTTGGCGTTCGGCATAACTGGAGATATCGGCATCGCTATGGCTCCGTGTTTGTCTATACTGGCAGCCAGTTTGCTTGCCGATATGATTCGGTGTGGCTGGTACGATTTCCCGTCCGATGACGTAGACGACCGCCATCTATTCTATCAAAACGCTTATACCTCAGGACCACCGGTATCACCAAATCACGCAGAAAGGCGACCGCCATCTTCCACCAAAAACGTCTATAATTTACCACCGGTATCGTTAGATTTACCATACATGTCGAAACGGAACGTAGACTGACGTTGAGCTCATATAAATTCCTTGGTCAACTCTCCACGGCGACGTCTTGGAGCGACTGTCTCGAATAATGTGCACCACAAGTATTCGACAACCGCACCAGCAGTACCGCATAGCAAAACCAACGTGCACGGCAACAAACCGATCGTGACACCAAGCCGAGGATACCGCATCATCGATCGACAGCGGCAAACGGCCCGTTGCTCGTACCGCGGGCCGTCACTCGTACTCGGCCAACTCGGCGTCTTTTCGTGGCTCCTCTCGTCGTCGCAACCGTCGCAACCAGCCGCAAACCCACCACCCCGCAACCCATAGCCGGCGTCGGCGAAAAGCGAAACCGAAATGTAAAGCTTCCGCCCAGTGGCTGTCGCGGCTTCCCGGCTCCACTAGCATCCCGGCTTCGGCTTCCCCGCTTCCTGTCGTCGCGGAGATGGCGGAGACATAGCGGCAGTGGGGTCGTCGGCTCGTTCTACGTTTTACGGGACAGCTGTTTGGCGGTCCGTTTCTAGTGCGACTCTGGTTCTCAACTCGACGACGCCTCTCATAGTTCAACCAGGCGTGGTCAGCCTGGGTCAGCGCAGCGCGGCCGGCTCGCCTCGTCCGATCGCCGGAGACTTCGAAGTTCGCCCGTTAGGCTTAGGATCCGAAGGCGTCTGTCTTTCCGTGAAGCGGTAAGCGAATTTCGTCCCGTTTTTGTTCTACTTTTAAATTATGTTAGGTTCGCTTCAGTGTAAACATGTGTGCCAAGTGTTCGTGACAATTTTGAGCTAGAATAATGGTGCTTAATCGTGGTTTTTCATTTACCGAAAATGTAAATCGAGCCGATGAACGAGGAGCCATGCTTAAAAATGATGTACGATGTTAACTTCTACCTGGGCGGCTTGAAAAGAAAAACAAAACAAAAAAAAAAAACTGGTTATGGCTGGATGCGAGGCTGGTCCCAATGCAATGGTAAGCACTTAGAGCGCCTTTCTGAACGGCATGTAAGCAATATAGCGATCAACGAGACTAGCGACGGCGACAAGCTGCGAGTGCCGGCGACGAGCGACGAAGATTTCTCACTGTCGCTGTTTGCGTCGCTCGGTTCATGGGTTTCTAGAAAACGTCGCTCATGGCCCTGGTCGCTTGCAGCAATTGCTTTTATAAGGTGTGTCTCGTCGCGCGGCTGACTGAGCGACAGCCAGTCCTCATCACTGTCGCGTGTCTCGTCGCTCGGGAAATCGCTTACATGAAGTACACCGCCCTACACTTTTCTGCACCGGTGCAGGAGGTGCACCTAAATCGAACGAAGCTTTTATACACCGCGAGCGTTCTCTTGACCAACTCATACTAGCGATTGTTCTCACCCCGTCGATTACATTTGTGCAAAACGGGGGCTGCTGGTTCATCATATAAACCAACCATTTCAGTGTTTAATTAAAACATATCACTGACCTAAAAATCCTGCCATCCTAGAGTTTATGCTATAGGAATGTATCGCTTCAAATAAATTTGTTAATTTCTACTTTTAGCTCCTTGCCCAGCCAGATACAACATCTGACCTAAAGCAGTGTTTCGGATCTCCTTCCAAGACCCGAGGCGGGTCGTCATTCAATCCAGGAGTCGGCGGTGTCTCATGGGCGTGTTGCTGGTGCTTCTTACTGCATGGTGCTACCGAGGGACAAGTGATCATGCTTGAGAAAGGCAAGTATGGCAGCCGTAAGTACACATATTGTTTTTACCTTTGCACGAATACACTTTTAAGAAATGCACTGTTCGCATGTGCGCATCTCTCAATGATTCTATAGTCGGCGTGTTATTATTCCGGAGTGCTCCAACTCTGTCATCGCAAGTTTCTCTAGACCATGCAAATGAGATGCAACACTAAACCACTTCCCTCGCAACAGTGCTGGGCTGAAGCACTGTAGAAGCTACTCGTGCCTTTACAATGCAGCACAAAGCAGTTGATGTCAAGTATAGCTAGTTTTGAGACTCCGTTTTACCAAAATCTCTGCCGAAACAAATCTGCCACCTTATAGAGAGTGCAAAAGAACCTCGCGTCCCTAACCTGGAAAAGGGCGTTTTTTTTTTGTTTTTTTTTTTTTTGCGTAGGCCAACTTTTTCTTAAACCAATACCTTCAGCCAACTTGAAATGTTAACATCATGGGACACACGGAAGTACTGTAAACCCCTTAATGTTGGCGAGCCCTTAATTTTCGCGGCCTTTAATTTTGCGAAATTTAGTGGCCGCGATTATGTCCTCTGTGACCGATTCGAGAAGAAATAGGGGCCACGAAGATAAGGGGTTTTACTGTAGATCGGAGAAAAGAGGAGGTCGCTTTTGTTCGTATGCAAGAGTAAAACCAACAACAACAATCATGGTGTTGACACCTTGTGAGCCTATCTGTGTATATTCTATTGAATGATATGAATTTTATTTTAGTTTGTTTAGCGTTGCCTGTACGTTGTGGGATGTCGTCTTCAACACGAACAGTGCTTTTCCTCTGAAGCAGGCAGCATGGACGCGTGCCGCAGCACAACAGACTTCATTTGCAGGTTGTACCGCAGTTTGAAGGAGGATTCGCGCAATATGGGGGAATCACGATTCAGTGGTCTACCTCGGGCGTGGACAAGATTTGCTCATTCTAAACAATTTTGGCTAGAAATCAGATCGGGGATTTGCGACGAATGTACCCGCACGGTTGAAAGGGCCAGACAAGCTTTGTGAGCGTTTTGTTTTCTAGCCTCTCAGTCCTGAACCCACTCACGCACCACATGAGTAGATGTTCCGATAGGCGAGAGCACTTATTTGGAAAATGATGGATGGCAATACACATACGCTGTTGTTATCCTTATCAGAATTCTGTATTATGGTCAAAGGTGGACTGCATATTTGCAATACTTTTACTCACTTAAAAATTTGTCGTACTAAAAATATGTAGTATAGCCAATGACAAAAAAAGAATGGCTGGGCGTCCTCCAGCACGCGCTTCTACTTTTCACCCCGCTTTGAACGGACGTGCTCACTCGAGGCTCATGAGACGCTGAAACGTCATCGAAGGTAGCAGGGGGGCTGGTGGCGAAACAACTGAGACTTCTCCCTGCCTTTCTCATTCTGTTAGTGAGCGTGTACTTCTATACTCTAACTCGGCTTATCCTGGATAGAGCTGAGGAGAATAGGCTTGGCAAGTGTCCTTAGTGTATATGCATTTTGTACAGCTGAGGCACTTTCTAAATCAAGTTCCTTGTGTATCTTACCTTCAAAAACAAATCATTTTGAGGGTGCAAAAGGAATTCTAAGGCATATTTTTGATTGTATTGCCCTATTACGCATCGACTCCTTCGACTAAATGAGGAGTCGACCCAGCCTGTTGAAAAAATACAATGCCTGCCAGGTAATTGTTTTGTATTTAGTTAATATATCAGTATTCAGTTAGGTATCCCAAGTCATTAGTCGTTGACACGCAGTCTCTCTGTAAGCCAGTCATGTTTAACATTCATAAATATGCTTGTCAAATAACGGCACTATCGAGGTCATGTACTCAGCTCGAACAATCGCTGGGCACAAGCTGGTCGTGTAATTACGCGCAGCAAACATCCCGGTTGGAACGTCCTACCTCGAAATGTAGCCGAAGACTAGGCCAGGGCCCCACTCACAAACGTCTATACTTTGTATCTCTTTAAGCTGAACCACTTTTGACACTACAAGCCATTGCAGCAAAAACAGTGTGACACATGATTATAAGCTCGACGTACCATGGCGTCCAACTACAAGGTCACATGGCTTGCTTTCTGAACTGAATTTGCAAGGATGGCTTGAAGCTTCTGCCGTGGTTAACTTTAAGCTGAGATAGTTTGGAATAATGCTTCCGGCTTTAGTGTTCCCCGGCACGGTTAATATTTTGGTGATATAGTGCTGCATTGGAAAGTCGGTGCATTCATGACTGTATCACCTAATGAATGCATGCTAGCTATTAAACTCTCCCTTCTGCAGAGAAATGAAATGCACTTTGCTTCCAATTGCAGCTGCTTCTGGAACTTCATGGTATGAAGCACCTTATGGCTGCAAGCTCTTACCGATCTTGTTCTGTGGTCTGCGCAGGCCCGTTGCAGGGAGTCACTCTGAGAGCCTCACCAGAGTTTCCTGCCCATGGTCGTTGTAAACATTTTTTTTTGTTTTAGGTATGCATCCTTTTTGTCTTTCCTTTAATGGTACTCTGGCATTTTCGTTTCATTGTCGCCGATTTGCCTCAATATTGTTTAAGCACACGAAGTTACAGGTTTTTTATAAAGGGGTTGTCTTCCTTGTTTTTATTTACACATTTATTTGAGTCTCCACAGGCAACACTAAAACGTTATGCCAGTGACGAGGACAAGTTCACTGCTCAAACTTGTTCTCAAGTGATTGCAAGAAATTTGGTTGTGAAAAATGAATGCCGTGAAACCTCCTTCCGGCACTTGCTCTGCAGCACTACAAAAAAATATACATAAGACGTACCCTGTTTTTTAGACTGCTTGCTCATTCTGCAGGTCTGCCTGCCATAGATGTCGTGCTACTGGAGAGCAGACAAATTCAATTGTTGGTTTTGCCATTGCTTTGTTTTAGCAGTTGTCTTAAAAGTTCTTGTAAATATAGAGATTTTCCTAAAAAGCAAGCTAGGAAGAATATTTATTAGGTAGCTGAAAATAATGATTCAGTACCCTTTAGTCAGTAAAATAGATACTGTATGTCGCTGTTACTGCTAAGTCAAGATTGGCGCTTTTTTGGCATTTTGCGCAGAGTAGTACCCATTTTTATCGGTTAGCCTCTTGGTGCGCCAACTAGACTCTTTCTATTCAGACACCTGCCCTCTTCTGGTACACTCTACCCTCGTGCTCAGTGAGTGTATGAACTGGAGTAGTATCCCCAGTCGACACTCGTTGAGCATGAGGGTAGAGAAATGTTTCCATTGCAGCAGAGCCATCTATGGGGAGAGTTTGGCCAGTGCATGATCTCTCCACCGTAACGTCCCCCTCCCGAGTGAGCCAATCATCCCGCGGCGCAGAGCGAGAGGCGTGAGCGCATGCGCGTGAACTCTCGGCTGCTTTCAGCTGAGGGGGGGAGGGCCGCCATTTTCATTCATTTGCCCGGCGGAATGCATGGGATTGACATCTAAATTTCGGTTTTCTACTTTTATTTGACAGGCTCTGGCAAGAAAGTGATATAATGTTATTCTTCGGTGACTTAAAAAGCTAACGAATTAAGTTTCTCCACGTTTGAACGCAAACTTTGAGTCAGGCGAAAAAGAAATAAGCCCGTTGCAGACAAAGCGTAGCCCAGGCACGTATCCAGGATTTTGTTTCGGGGGGGGGGGGGGGGGGCGCCCATGACGAAATGCTGTATGAGGGGGAGGGGGGGAAGAGGCCCCAGCAAAATGGAAGATTTCGGGGGAGGGGGGGCGGAACCCGGGCCCCATGCCCCCCCCCCCCCTGGCTACGTGCCTGGTGTAGCCTTAAGCCTGGTTCAGACAGTTGCGTTTGACTGCGTTTGACTGCGTTGCGGCAGCGAGAAACCACGACATCCCTGCTGCTTATATCGCGTGCCAAGATGATTCCTTGAACTGGATTCCACGCTTCATACGAAGCACAGATGTGCCGGTGATTCGCTTTCGGTACTCGACGCAACGCAGTCGAACGCACTCAAACGCAAGTGTCTGAACCGGCCTTTAACAGTGCTCCTCGCCGACAGCGTTGCGTCAAAATGCCGGTCGTCTCCTCTTTGCTGCCTTCTTTCTCTCGCTCCTTCGGCGCCCTCCTCCCTTTCCTCCTCTCCGGCGCCTGCGTCGCCACACCCACTGGCCAAACTCTCCCAATATATGGCTCTGCATTGCAGTAGTAGTTTTTTTGTAGTCTTTACAGTTGAATGTGAATATTCGACAGAAATCTCTCAGGTTGGGGCGAAAGAGGGTTAAACGAATGCGTTTAATCATTTGCCTTAATTCGGTACCCATCATTTCAAGGCCTACATGGCTTTGTCCTCGGGGGTGACTATGGCTGTGGCAGTGAAGGAGCAGTTTTTAATAGGTACAAGTACAAAGTATAAAAATAAAAGAATCTATGTGCTGATCACGAAAGAATATGCTAGCCATTGTAATGTATCTCTGCCAAGTACTTGAGTGTGATTTCTTTTTATTTTCAGCTACTTGGGTGCCTCAAGATCTGGAGATCCTAGTGGCCACAAGCTTGGACTCAATCTTCTGTGGTCCGGCCAGGACCATGGGAGAGGCCATCCTAGCAACAAGAGCATCGCAGTATCTCCCCGCCTGTGACTTTTGATTAGCGTCACGACAGGGGAGTCCTCGTGCCACCAGGTGTTAGGTATGCCACTTGAAATAAGCATTTTTCTTGCCTATTCCTTAAGTGAAACAGCAAAAACACTGCTAACCCTGAAATACAAAAGACATATTCAAATCTTGTGTTGGATGGAGTTCCGATTACAAAAAAAGAGTCTGCAGACGTGATTAACATGTGAACTTAAAGCCCGCGGATGTAGGTTCGATGGTGTCACAGAAATAACTTCCCGCAGATGGTTATGCTCGTGCTATCACCAAACAAATTCTTTAAATAATCGTTCTGTTACGTTGGTGTCATTAATATTATGTACCTATCGCACCCAGCAGTCGGGAGATGTGAAATATAAGAAAACAGGAACTTGCACATTGTCAGCTCTGCAAAGATTACATAGTGAACAGAGCATAGCACGTTCAACTTAAAGGGTAACTGCAAAGAAAAAAAAGTGTTTTTTTAAACAGCCTAATTGGGACAAGCATGTCACAAAACAAATGTTCTGCGAAAAAAATATTTTTTTTTAGCAATATTTACGCCACAGGACGTAATTTAGTCGGAGTCAGAACCTCTCCACATTTGAAACTCCCGCTCTTTCGACCCCCGCGGAGGAGAAGTACGCCCCGCCCCTCACTCTCCTGACGCAGCGTCTCGACTTCCGGTGAGATCTGGCAACAACGCACGTTAAACCAGAAGCTGCGCGCTGGCTGCGCGGTCAGGCGCGGTCTGCGAGCTCATGGCGAAGACGTGACCGGATAAGTGCCCCTGTGATGTTCGCGGAAGACGGAAAGTATCATTCGTAATCGTCGTGTGGGCTTTGAAAGCGAAGGGAGTCACAGGGTCCACGAGTGCGCAACCACAAGCCAAGGTCACGACAGCGCTGCGTGGACTTCGGCAATCTCGTTCTGTTTGGTGCAACACGGCGATGCGACAAAGAACTGAAACGTTCGTGGTGTGCGTGGTGCGGTGCTTCGAAGTAGACACCCACGTTAACACGGAGCGCAAATTGGTTATTGTGGTGTTGATGTTTAATGGGTTCAGTCTCGTCGTCGTCAGCTGATCCAGTCAAACTGGTCCGGGAGGACGCAGCGAGCCTTTTTAAAAATAAATCTTCCTTCGTTCTGTTTCAAAATGTGGAAGATTCCCGACGCATACCGTGAATAAAAAGCTGCGGGCGTGTTCAACAAAATTACGTCGTTTTAATTGAACAATGAACTCCGAATTGTCCTAAATCTGCCGTTTTTATGCTTCGTGTTGTTGGATTGCGTTTGCACAGCGATGTGTTGCGCTCATCGTGCGGTGTGAATAAATTTGGGCAAGATTTCGTACCTGCCCACAGATGCATGAACTGAGACAATTTTTTGCGTAGTGAACACAGTGTTTTTTTTTATTTTGTGTGTCTAGTCGCGGACGTTCGATGCACCCAGTGCGAATCTGGACACGCTTGTCGCTACGCGAACGCTTCACTGCCTCCAGCCAAATAGCATTCCTTTCGGGGCGACATGGCTGCTGGAAGGCTCGCTGTCGGGATCACTCATCTGACATCTCTGAAACGTCGGCATTTGCACGCGCAAGCAAGCAAGCAAAAAAAAAAAAAAAAGCACGCTCAGCAAGCAAAGAGGAAAACGAAAGAACCGCGCTATGAAAGCCAAAACCCCGCGTCGCTTCCTATCACTAACACCTGCGACAGCTGCTACACACACACTACTTCACTTCAAGAAGTCTCACTCAAGCACCTGGGTCAGCACGAAACACTGATCACTTCGGCGAAACGACTAGTCGAGGTAGGCAGGACAGGCGGGAGCAGAGACTTCGCGGCCATGAAAGAATGGCGAAGCTTTTGTTTGTTATGGTATGAATCCAAACGGAAGTACCCGTTTTGTAAACCTTTTGTAAAGAATAGTAACTTTCCTCACATGGGTTATTCTTTAAACGTAAAAATATGCCACTCAAAAGGAAATTGCAACATATAACAAAGGTTTAACAACCAAAATCGAAGCTGTCAATCAAACTCTTAGCCAATGAGAAGTATAGCAGCCGATTGGGATTGTGACGTCACAAAATCCCAACTTCGTGGCGCGCGATTTAAAACAGACGAAATAGCCGCAAACTAAAATGGGTCTCACGCAATAAATATTGCTGTGAAAAAAAAATTTTTTTTCGCGGAAAAATTGTTTTTTGACATGCTTGTCCCAATTAGGCTGTTAAAAAAAAAACTTTTTTTTCTTTGCAGTTACCCTTTAAGAAAACAATTCAGTGCAGGCCTATATTTAAGGTTCACATATGTGTAATTGCTCTTCATAATGAAGTGAAAACTGCTTACGTTGTGGCCCACTACTGGCTTTCTATTAGTGTTAAAAAGTGGTACGGAGTTCTAAACAGGTCGCATCAAGTTTTTTCTAGAACTACATAGGTTCATGGAAATTATGTGGATGTTTGCAGACAGTCATGGTGACACCAATCTTTAATGTCAAGTGTTCCACTTATTCAGAGCTTGTTGATCCTGTAAATATTGTAGGTCGCAAATTTAATTATTATGCGGTGCAGTGGGCACAATCATCCGTAATGACTAGCTCTACCTAGGGGAACTTTATACGTTTACTGCGTTAAGATGGTTTCGCAAAACTAAGTATTTCTTTTATTGAGCTCCTGCACTAACCTTGTCGCTAGAAACTTTTTATATTCTTTACGATGCTGAGATAAGATTCTGGAAATAGTTTTTCTAGAACTACGCTAGATATTTCCAGTTCCTCACCTTTCTCGCAAAGCAAGAGCCAAACCTTGTAATGTACGGAGGGAACTCACCGAATGACGCGACTGACAGTTTGAAACAGTCAGCACTGTAACAGTAATAATGACATGCCACTTGCTTATGTGATACTCATTGTCGCAGATCTAACTGCTTTTTCCGTCTACACTCATTTTCGGTAGACTCATTCACCAAACTTCCTCTCGAGACTGCAGCGCTTGGTTCTCCGAAGTAATTTGCATGAATATAGATGCAACAGGATTCTTTGAATGTACGTCTAACGCATATTCTTCATATTGAATCTGCTAACTGTATTCGTGGCCATATTCATAATTGTATCCACATTCTACCTAATAATTTTTATTTTGACATTTGAGTTTTCGACAGTACTTTCCTTCACATCTGTGCTTGTTGAGCCGTACTCAAGCCCATACGGCTTGTCTTTCACTATTACATCAATATATAAAAGTGTTGATTCCGAGTGAGAATTTAAGGTACCGAATCTGTCGTGCGAGTTAAGTAAGAACCAATAAAAAGCTGTACAAAGGAAATTTTGTTAAAGGGGGCTGTATGGACATCAGAATAGCACATGCCACGCTAACAAAAATGAAAACTCTTGTTAGGTATGCAAGGAGGACAGTGCTGTGCCGTTTCTGATGTGTCACAAAAAACTCAGTGGCATACAGTGTTCCTTATAGATGTTTAAACTGTCAAATTCAAAGCCTAGAAGTTATATTCAAGAATGTCCCTCCCTACAGATGTACTTAGAGATCTGAGCCACCGACTCATACATGACTATGTGGCAAACAGTGATTTTTATGTGCATTATAGTTTACAAGGTCTAGTCTGCATTGATTTATTGCATTCATGCTGAAACTGGGAGGGGTTCTCTGGGTATGAATAAGAGTTAAACATTTCTTGAAATCAAAACATTTGAGAACGGACAAAAGGAATGATCTTAGAACCGTATCTTAGATTCTCTTTTCTTTGTCTTATCTCTAATTTTCACTTTATTTCATGTGAGGCATTTAGTTTTTTAGAGCGCAGTCCTTAGGTACCTGTTTCCGCGTTTTGCGGCGTCGCTGTTGGCGTAACCGCCCCACTAAACTTGGCAGGAAATTGAATTAATGTTGAGGTCATGTGACATTAATTTTCCCGCTAAATCTAGCTGAGAAACTGAATTTGTTTATGGGTGACGTGACACGGTCATGCAGGAAATTGAATTAATGTTGAGGTCATGTAACATAATTTTTCCGCTAAGTCTAGCTGAGAAACTGAATTTGTTTATGGGTGACGTGACACGGTCGCGCGACGTCATTTTCCCCGCTACATTTAGCGGTAAAACTGAATTGGTGTTGAGGTCACGTGACATCAATTTCCCCACTAAATTTGGTGGGGAAACTTAAACCGCTAAATTTAGTGGGGAAATTTTCCCGCTAAATTTAAGGAAATTTCACGCTAAATGGGAGCAGATGAGGAGGAGGGGAGGGAGAGGAGGGGCATACCCTCCCATCCTCCTCCTCAAGATCTGCGCTCTAATTTCGCATTACAGAGAATTGTAAACGTCTTTTATTTTTCATCTCATGTTTATTCAATTTTTATATCGTAGATGCGCTCGCAGCACACATCTGGGTTGTGCTGACCCTCTACGCACAAGTTAGGAACTCCTGATTGCTAAGAGTGGGAGTTTGGTTTGACAGCTCAAGGGACACCTTTGTTCACTATTGAATTTATAATTATAATCTTATGAGCAAAGTTAAGCTTTTGCTGCAATCAATTCTTCTAGAAATAAATACTTGCAACCAAATTTACCATGTCACTACATTTCGCATCTGCTATTAGTGCTTCTCGAGGAGCTCGGACAAGAGCTCATTGGTGTGCAAACATCATGCTTGTTTGAAACCACTCGCTGATGTAGTGACTCGTGGACATCCAGCGTTCCAATGGAATGCTGGATGTGTTTAAAGGGTAACTGCAAAGAAAAAAAAGTTTTTTTTTAAATAGCCTAATTGGGACAACCATGTCAAAAAACAATTTTTCCGCGAGAAAAAAAAATTTTTACAGAAATATTTATTGCGTGAGACTGATTTTAGTTTGCGGCAATTTCGTCCGTTTTAAATCGCGCGCCAGGAAGTTGTGATTATGTGACGTCAATCCCAATAGGTTCTCATTGGCTAAGAGTTTGATTGACAGCTTAGATCGTGGTTGTTAAACCTTTGTTATATGTTGCAATTTCCTTTTGAGCGGCATATTTTTACGTTTAAAGAATAACCCATGTGAGGAAAGTTACTATTCTTTACAAAAGGTTTACAAAACGGGCACTTCCGTTTGGATTCATACCATAACTGCCATAACAAACAAAAGCTTCGCCATTCTTTCATGGCGAAGTCTCTGCTCCCGCCTGTCTTGCCTCGTTTCGCCGAAGTGATCAGTGTTTCGTGCTGACCCAGGTGCTTGAGTGAGGCTTCTTGGAGTGAAGTAGTGTGTGTCTAGCAGCTGTCGCAGGTGTTAGTGATAGGAAGCGACGCGGGGTTTTGGCTTTCATAGCGCGGTTCTTTCGTTTTCCTCTTTGCTTGCTTAGCGTGTTTTCTTTTTGCTTGCTTGCTTACGCGTGCAAATGCCGACTTTTCAGAGAAGTGAGATGAGTGATCCCGACAGCGAGCTTTCCAGCAGCCACGTCGCCCCGAAATGAATGCTATTTGGCTGGAGGCAGTGAAGCGTTCGCGTAGCGACAAACGTGTCCAGTTACGTTCTCGTCATATCGCTCCGGAGGCCGTCGAGATTCGCACTGGGTGCATCGATCGTCCGCGACTAGACACAAATAATAAAAAAAAAACACTGTGTTCACTACGTAAAAAATGGTCTCAGTTCATGCATCTGTGGGCAAGTACGAAATCTTGCCCAAATTTATTCACACCGCACGATGAGCGCAACACGTCGCTGTGCAAACGCAGTCCAACAACACGAAGCATAAAAACGGCAGATTTAGGACAATTCGGAGTTCATTGTTCAATTAAAACGACGTAATTTTGTTGAAAACGCCCGCAGCTTTTTACTCACGGTATGCGTCGGGAATCTTCCACATTTTGAAACAGAACGAAGGAAGATTCACTATTAAAAAGGCTTGCTGCATCCTCCCGGACCAGTTTGACTGGATCAGCTGACGACGACGAGACTGAACCCATTAAATCAACACCACAACAACCAATTTGCGCTCCGTGTTATCTACTTCGAAGCACCGCACCACGCACACCACGAACGTTTCAGTTCTTTGTCGCCTTCGCCGTGTTGCACCGAACAGAACGAGATCGCCGAAGTCAACGCAGCGCTGTCGTGACCTTGGCTTGTGTGGTAGCGCACACGTGGACCCTGTGACTCCCTTCGCTTTCAAAGCCCACACGACGATTACGAATGATACTTTCCGTCTTCCGCGAACATCACAGGGGCACTTCTCCGGTCACATCTTCGCTGAGTTCGCAGACCGCGCAGCCAGCGCAGCTTCTGGTTTTAAGTGCGTTGTTGCCAGATCTCACCGGAAGTCGAGACGCTGCGTGAGGAGTGAGGGGCGGGGCGTACTTCTCCTCCGCGGGGGTCGAAAGAGCGGGAGTTTCAAATGTGGAGAGGTTCTGGCTCCGACTAATTACGTCCTGTGGCGTAAATATTGCTAAAAAAAATTATTTTTTTCGCGGAACATTTGTTTTGTGACATGCTTGTCCCAATTAGGCTGTTTAAAAAAACACTTTTTTTTCTTTGCAGTTACCCTTTAAGTCTTTCTTGAAGGATGCGAGCGGGGAAGGCCCCATACAATCGTATCGTATTAGGGGACATTCTACAGGGTGTTTTTTTATATGCTTTACAGATTAAAAAAAAAGACGTAAAATCTACACTTACGCGGTCTTTGTAGGTTAGTTATATGGCCAGGGGGGCATAGTATAAAGGGCCAATTGTAATGATGAGTCGGCTTATTAAAGAGGAGTGATAGACTTCTTTCAGAAAACTAGATGGAGGATGATTCTAGCGTAGTTTTATCCCGTGAATCTGAATATCACGTTCGTTTTCCCCAAAGATATATCTAAACGTGAGAAAACACGCAAAAAGAGCACCTGACCAGGAGTGACATCGTAAGAGGATCTTTCGGCCGCCAAGCGTGTATCGCTTGAGGGCCCCGCGTCCAATCGCAAGCTTGCTAGGTATATTCTCCCGCACTGGCACCAGTCGTGGCATCTTTTTCTGCCCTTTTTAAAAATAGTGTGTGCGTGCATAGCTTTGATAGGCGCTGAAGATGCGTGAGCGGAGATTTTGAAAGCTCCTTTTGTGACGTCACTCTCTGGGGAAGAGTGCCTTCAGCGGTACTTTAAAAGTGATTCTGTGCAGCCTTTATCAACCAAATTAAGAAGTAATTTTGATATTTGAGATCCTGGAGGTCAAAAGGAAGATTTAAAGGTTTTTCCTCAAATACAAAACTGCTTCAGCTTCCCTTTAAGTATAATATGTTCCCTGAAATTTTAATTTGTGAAAATAGACCCATGGTTTCAATTAGAAACTTGCTAAGCATCATGGAAAAACACTAAATCAACTCTTTTTGTGAAGATGTAAGACAGGAGCAGCATTTTACAGCCTTCTAAAAAAAATGATCAAATTCGACGCGTTTCCAAACTCCAGTTTCTTATCAGAGCGCATCTTTGCGCCCGCGACCCTGCTGCCCGGTGGCCGCAGTGCAAAGCCACCCCCTCGCCTCCCTCGTAGGGTGGAGGGAAGCAGGGCGCACGTGTGTTGCGCGTCTAAGCCCCTGAGGAACAGGACTGTGGGTGCAGAGATGTGCTCCGATAAGAAACCGAAACCTAGAAACTCATCCAAAACGTTTTTACAGAATCCGTAAAATGCTACCCCTGCATTATATCCTTCCAAAAAGAAATGATTTAGTGGTTTTCAATGACTTAGCAAGTTTCTAATTGAAACCATATGTTCATTTTCACTAATTAAAAATTAGTTCGAAAATTGTATTTAATTATCTGACTGATTGTTACGATGAGGCCTCTATACTATGTACCCCTGGCCGTATAACTCGCCTGCACCAACCGCATTAATGTAGCTTTCACAACCTTTTTAAACAAATATGTAAAACCTTAAAAAAATCGCCCTGTATTACAGTGAAAAGGCGATACCAGCATGGTGGAGCCATATGGCTCCACCAAGCTGGTGTCGCCTTTTCGCTGGTATACGATGTCCCATATTGCGTTATGCTTGTATGGTTCCGTCCGCCTCCATGGTTCCGACACGATCCACTACGCTGGTATAGGATGTCCCATAATACGACACGCTTGTATTGTTCCGTCTGGCTGTGTCGTTCCGCCTTAATCCACTATACTGGAGCCGCCTTTTCGCTGGCATAGGATGTCCCATATTACGGTTACGCTTGCATGAGGCTTTTTCCATCTTCTTTTCATCATCGAGATTTTCCAACAGGGACTCGTGCCTATAGCTCAAACAAACAAATGTACAGCGGATTTATAGTGGCGCTGTGTTCACGATTGCTCCAAACCAGACCAACATAAAAAATACAACCAACAGACAAAAGTTAACTGAAACATTCCATATGGACAAGAAAGAAAATATAAATGGGCGGCCGAGTTTGAATCTCCTATCTCCGCGCGGCAGCCACGCATGAAGCCAACGCCGCCGCTCACGCGGCAATGTGGCGAATACACGAAATGCATACTCCTTCTAAAGAATGTAATACAACAAGCAATGCCGCGCAAAAAGAACGTCATGAAGAAGCTATAATTCTCCTAATATATCAGACTTGGAGCCCTCAATACGAGCTCGGAATTTCGCAATATGCCCTTTTGGGACGCTCATATTACATTCGGTTCTAAAAGAAATGGAGCCGATAAACACTTCCAACATAAGCAAGTTTTTGTTTATATATTAACCCCGCCCCCGCTCACCCGTGATGTTTCTGAAGAGATGAAATTTTATTTCCAGCGACCCTCGACCCTTCCCAGTGTTCGGCGATCGAACAATGGGACACTAATGGCTCTATAATTCGAGTGCGCACGACACGAGAGCGCCGGCGGAAGAGCGCGTGCCATTAGAACGCGAACACGAGAGCGCGCGACCATGCAGTTGAGCGCGCGTCACGAGAGCGCATGTGCGAATTGTGAAAGGTTCGGAGGGTGCTATTCGTGGCTGACAGCCACCTAAGGGGTCTCTGCTCGATCAAGCAGGCAGCATTCTAGGGCTCGTGTTCTGCCGGCTGGTAGGAATTGTTGGGATGTTCTGTGTTTGCTTTTTCTAGCAACTGAGAGCACAATCACATTTTGTATGTATTAAAAAGAATATTGCGTTACATTTTTTTTTTGCTCAAACTTTATTTAGGGGACATTTGCTGCCGATTCCCAGCAAGACTTGAAAGTGGCCCAAAAGTGGCCAGGCTATTGGCGAGGAGGTTGAACTATAGACCTTTTCCGCTTACTCTCGCCCCCGACCGCCATGTAGGCATATCCGGTGTGGGCGACGAAAAAATATTAAAACGTTTCAACCTGCAAATAGTAAAAAAATAGAGGGGAGAGAAAACGAGAATGGGTGACGGTTACGCTTTTCTCCTAAATGCATTCTATTGGCGTGGCGACGGCAAAGCAATGTTTTCGCCCATACTGGAAGTGACGACAATTCAAGATGGCGGTGCCCTTGAAGAACGGGTCTATAGCGGATGCTACGTCCAGCTTGTTTTCCCCACAGTTCTGCGTCTACCAACACGAGGCGCGCGCACTAGACTCACATCATCTTTCTCAATTGAGCGGGGGTCAAAGATTGGGCACCACTCGTGCCTAATATTGTTTCTGCGTCCGCGTTTGGCTTCATTGACTGAACAAAACTCCCGGCCGAACTCTGACGCAATGTTTGGTTACGTGGGTTAAGCGCTGCGTCAAAACACAATCAATTCATCTATGTTGTTGTTGTCCCCATCGGTGTGGTTCTGACTTAAGCAACTAGGGACGCGGCGGTTGCCTCTCCTTCCCAAGAGCTACCGCCAAATTTCGAGTTTGGCTTCAAATAGTAAATTTAAATATTAATAGCCCAATCTACTACCCCTGTTACGGCGCGGACAAGGGGAGGAAAAAATATGGTTCCGGACAAAATGATTTAGTTCAAAGGTCGGCGAG
>JABSTQ010002103.1:0-41023 GCA_013358835.2 Ixodes persulcatus | reverse complement strand
GTCTGCGGACCGGAAGCGCTTTCACACCAGCGTGGATAGGCCGCTTCAGGCCTGATCTCAACCCCAATTGCCAAACCTGCCAGGAAACTGCCGACGCCGAGCACCTCCTCCTACACTGCACCGACTACAATGACGAGCGTACTGCCCTCCATAACGCCTATTCCCGCCTCGGACTATCTAGCGCTAGCCTGGAGGAACTTCTGCATTTGCGGGCACCGCGAGCTGTGACAGACATGGCACTAAAAAAACTAATATAACTTACCTGAAGGACACGGCACTCCTGGAAATTCTTTAGGAGACCACCTGCAGTTCAACACACCAGAACAAGGCACGACTACCCAATCTACCGCTCCAGCTCTTGATTACGAAACCTGCATTTCGGACACACCTTGTTCCACCAAGACAAGAAACATCATTCCTTCAACGGAACGTTCGTGCCGATATTAGCCCTGGGGCACAGCAACCAGCCACCGCAGCTTTAAGATATTTAGCTATTCGCCCTAAGACGGCTTCACATCAAACTTCGACAGGCTTTGCGTCCTGAGGCTTGGGTCGTCCTACGACTCGACATGCCGGCGACGGCCTGGACATCCCCCTGCACCCCGCTCCCCCCCCCCCCCCAAACCTAATCCCCTCTCTTTGTATCCTTTCTTTTTCACCCAATTCCCTTCCCTATCGACAGTGACATGTGCACACTAAGTGCACAAGCAACAGTCGATTTTTCAAAAAAAAAAAAATAATAAACATCGCTTTCACTCACTCACTCGCAAGTATGAAAGAAGCAATATAAAAAGACAACGTTTTTCTGGGGAGGGGCTGAAGAAATATAACTATATAGTCGGTGACAGGTTAAGAGTTCAGGGCAAGCTCTTCCCACCTCTTTCGACCTTAGCGGAGCTAACGCTGGAGAGGAGGTTGCCTCGTTTGCAACGTTTGCTCTGCTATAGTGTAAAGGGGTTGGAGGAGCTTCCCCGTGGGCTCCTAACTTGTCACCAACTACAGAAAAGAAAGTTGCTCCGAGGGATTCGAACCGCTCCTGAACAAAATTTCGTTTATTGAGCCCTCGAGAAGAGGGACGACGAGTGTCCCCACGCGGACGACGATTGCTCCGACGGTGAGGGCGACGATGAGGAGAGTCTGTCCTGAGCGTCTTTGTAAGGCGGCTCCAGCATGAGCTCGACCGACGTGGCGTTCCTGGAAAGATCGAAAAGCACGGACGTCAAGCGAGTGGGTCGAGTTGCAACGGAGCCATCCGCCAAAGACCGAGTCCAACACCATTTTGTCATGGCGCTGGCAGGACACGGCGACACAGCCTCATCTTCGGGGAAGTCTCGTCGTTGCCCGAGGAGGAGATATTTTGTACCCACTCCGGCCCAACGTTACTAAATCAAAGTCAGTTGTCAAGCTTCCTTGAACGCCTGGCGCCTTTTCGTGGCGCGGCACGTACAGTCGGAGGCGCCGGCCACGCTATCAGCCCTGCCCATATGAACAGAAGTGACGGAACCGGTGGAACGTTAAATGCCGATTTCCTGCAATATATAATAGATATAGATATAGATATTTTTTTTTTGAGTTTAAGGTAAGCATGAAGTTTGTGGAAAAGCTCGTGCGAAAAGAGCGTCGTTCGAAAAATGTCCTTCTCCACTGCCGGCGGGAGCGGCGGAGTTATACTTGGTTTCACCTTCCGTCCAGCTGCAGCGGACACTATACGAGCCTTCCCAGCCAATCTAGCTCTGTGAACGTAACACGTGACTGCACTTTCTCCACGTCATGGCCAACGAAGTAAAGGGGCTTAGAGTGATAAACCTTAAGTTCGGAAGTGGCACCCCCCCCCCCCTCCCCTCGGTTGCCGCCATGTTGTACGCAAATGTGACCACTCGTCACGTGACCTCCCAAAAGCCATGTCGTCACCGGTAAGATGGCAGCGCCCAGAGCTGGCGGATGCGCGTTTGTTCGGTGCGCGGTAGCCTTGATGTGCAGCTGCTTTTCGACGACTTCGGGCTTCTTCGTGCTCACTGACGCAAATACGAGGGGCGTTCATAAAGTTCGTATTATCGGCAAAAGAAATTTAAAAAAAAAACGGAACAAAACAGTCCTCAACATGACCGCGCGTCCCTCTAGTTTCCGCACAATATAAACATCGCATGCTATAGTAGCTGGGAACGCCGCTAGGGAGCCGAAATAAAAATGGCACCGCCCGTCGGTGCCAAGCACATGCAGTGATCAGTTTGTTTTTTTTATTTGAAGGGAAGCAATGCCACGGATATTCATTCCAATCTGGGAGCGTTGTTCAGGGACAACGCCCCAGTTTATGACACTTTGGTTAAATGGCGCAGACGCTTCCAGTGTGGCCAAATAAGAGGAAAGCATTTCAAGGACGGCGACCAAGTGATTGCTGAAGTGGAGCGATTCCTGGACACTCAAAACGAGGCGTTCTATAACAATGGCCTCCGGAATGTGGTGCATTGCTGGAAAAAGTGGGTAACTTTTGGTGGCGAACATGTAGAAAAAGTCTCAACTCCTACTCGAGTTTGATCGCTGAATCTCTATTCCTTCGTGACAATATTACGAACTTTATGAACGCCCCTCGTATAATGAGATAATATGAAGGAATGAGACTTTATACCTTTTTTTGTGCAAGATCGCTCTGCATCATCTGGATATTAACACCTGTGGGACAGCATCAGCCGTATCGCCGTACCGGTGCTCGGATTCCCGGATGTGTTCGAGGATCGATAGAACTTTGAGTGCTTTTAGCATGAAATTTTCGCATTCTTTTAGCTTTGTTTGAACGTTGGAATGTCTGAGAATCGACGCGAATTGTATGCGTCGGACGTAGGGCCTAGGGGAATTTGTTTCAGCCCTAGGCAACTGCATAATCACAGCAACTTTTAGCGAGGAAGCTCCTGCGAAAGTTGAAAAATGCTGACTACCATCCCTTTCAATCTCTTCAATAGACTTTTTTCAAAAGTGTGGGCCGCTTATACTTTGTTTCACCGTAACTTGGAAAAGGGCAACCGCCACAGCCCCCTCAAGCCAGTCAGAGAAACGGAGTGAAGGTGTGTGACAAATCTGTGAAGATGAGCACTCTTATGATATGTTGTTATGTGCCTCTCTCCAACGCGCATACTGACTGACCGAGACTGTAGCCTTCGCTATTTGCCAAATTTTGATGAAACGAATTACAGTAGATACTACTTTAATTAGCCAAGGCCTTTATACTTTGGGCATTTGTTCGGCAAGAATGTTATGTCAGCCATCACTGTGAATTTGGCTCAGCGCCTATTTGACTCGAATGCTGCATTAACGTTCGACGTGAACTGGGGCCCATTCGTGTGCTTTACGCCGAAAACAATTGGTGACAGTTGTGTAGCTTGATGGGGTTTTGTAAAGGGTCTATTGTGTCATACATATAGGAAGTGTCCTGCTATATAACAATGCATCAACTAATACTCTTAAACTAAATGCTCAGAGGTGTGTTTGTTTTTGCACTCAGCAAGTTGCAGCAATAATTATTTCTTACGAGTGTAATATTTATTTTAGGTAGCTGGGCCTGTTTCGTGCTCATTAATGCCAGCGTGCTTTGATGTTATTTTCATGTGTGTAGTTTTAAGTATCCTCTCTGCAATGCCAACAGAGGCCCTTGGAGAAAATAAATTAATAAACAACATTTTCACATCACTGGAGTTGGTTTTCGGATGAGCCACATGTTGAAGAGAAGTGGAACGAGTGCAGCCAAATGCAACCAGTCTGTACTAGATAACAGAAAGTATAAAACATAGAGAGGACGAAACACAGACGAGTACATTCTTTCTTACATTTCTGAAAGAATGTACTCGTCTGTGTTTCGTCCTCTCTATATTTTATACTTTCTGTTATCTAGTACATATTACCAACACGCTCGTTAGGAATACAACCAGTCTGGTATGTCCCATCAATTATTATTGAGGGGTCAGAGATGCGAGTGTCCTCAAAAGGTCCAGCACGTGCCATGAACACAATTCTTTGTGTAGAGACTCTGAAGACGGAAAGGCCAGCGTAAATATGTTTATTTGGTTAGTGCAACAAATATGTTTATTTCCACTTGATTACATAATTATTGGTTCTTTGCAAATGGTTCCATAACGAGTTCTTTCTGCGACGGTCTCGTGTCAGGCGTTCAGTCGTAGTACCTGTGCTCCTTGTTGTCGGATGACGCTCCTGGCACATCGGTGTTCAGTTTGGTCGAGGAGCAACTTTGACCGACAGATGCCGTCTTGTAATCATACCTCATGTGCGGCCACTGACATTTGATGCACTCAAGCTGCAGAGCTGGCTTCTAATCCGCAAATTTTCCTGGTAGTTTTCTGCGTCAACGCATCAAGCTCGGGCATGTATTGCTTACGTGGCTGTGCCTCTTGCTGTACCGTTGACTTGATGGCTGGCAGCAAGCAGCAGTGTTTGTTTGCTATCCAAGCCATTTCACTTCCATTTCGTAATGGCGATTTTTTCTGCATCCAGCGACCACTGCCGTAAGTCTCGTGTGACAAAGTGAAGTGGGGTGATGCTTGGTGTCCATTTTTGAGAACAACCAACAATTCTATTTCTTCAAGTCACACAGCGGAATTTTTCCTCAAAGCTGGAAATTCTGTGCTTCGTTGCGTGGACACAGATAATTGGTGTCAGCAAATTATTAGGTATTGCCCTTGGACGATAAGCAACACCAAATTAACTGCCCTTGCATTGCCGCTCACTTGCTTCGTCGTGCTTACTTCCCGTCGAGGTGATGGGGATCAGGAGCTTTGGGGTAATGTCGGCACCAGGGGCAAAGGCCGCTGAAGATAATCATCAATGTCCCGCGGACGCTCCTCGAGACGTGGTCAAAGGTCGTTAGGCACAAACTCCTGCAGGACAATTCATTGGTACGGGCACCTCCAGTAGACATGATCGGCCTCATGCAGTGGTAGCAAAGTGTAGTAAAGTTGACATTTGGGCTAGTTGGTAGTCTAAAATATTGTGGTATTTAGCGCAGAAAGTAGAGAGAAGAAGGACAGGACAGAAAAGAGCGCTACTCACAACTAGGTTTACTGACAAGAAAGGAAGAGAAAGAAGCCCAAATAATCCGCCGCGGACTCGTGCATCTACCACAGCCCCGTGAATGATAGTTCATCTAGGCCACAGTGATCGAGGCCCACGCGAGCCCGGCTTAAGTCCAGACGCAGCCGATGCTACAAGCGCGAGCATGTGGCCCTGAACAGTGCTTGCACTGCACGAGCGCGCGTGCTTGGCAGGGACGCTGAAAGCCCGGAGCTCGCCCTTGTAGCACCGGCTGCGTCTGGACCAAGCTGAAACGAAGTATAGCCGCTATCATTCACGGGGCTGTGGTAGATGCGCGAGTCCGCGGCGGATTATTTGGGTTTCTTTCTCTTCCTTTCTTGTCAGTAAACCTAGTTGTGAGTAGCGCTCTTTTCTGTCCTGTCCTTCTTCTCTCTACCTTGTGCGCCGCTAAATACCTCATTATGGTAGCAAAGTGGTTTTCGGTCGACCATTCGCAGCACCTCCGTTTTCCTCGGTGTATTTTGTTTAGCGCGAACCTACACTGGTTCTTCCCGTTGTCGGGAATGCTTCGGCGTTGGGGTGTTTCATTGAATTGGCATTGAATACTAACGGGTAGCCGGTGGCGGTCGTCGTGACTTTGTGGCATAAGTCGCCCTCGATTCGTCAGATGCTGCTTCGCTCAAAGAAGTCTCCGGTTGAAATGCCTGTCAAGCTTCTTCCGAAACAATCTTGGCAATCAAAAATCCGGGCAAGCTGATGGCGGGAAGTAGCTTCCTGATCTTCTCCCGGACAACGTCGTGGATGTCGCGGATGCCTGACAGGCTGGCGTCGCAGGTGCGGCTGGACGACCCGAGTGTCGAGAAGCTGGGGAGTTGTTGATAGTGACAGGCTCGGGCCTGCAGTGTACCTCGGTGATATGAACTCTTTGGCTGTTGTCGTGGGGTTGCGGACAAGGCTGCCGAAGGTGTTGTCCCTCACATGAGGAGCATGGGATTCTTAACTTCTCGTCTTCTGTAGCACCAGGGTTGGCGTGGGTGCTCGATCAGGCCCAAAATATCCTCCACGAAAACGGCGACGCTCTTGTTGGGGCCGTGTCCTGGACAGAATCAGGAATTCGGCTCTCTCTCGTCAATGTTGGCTGATAAACGTGCACTTCAGCTCGATCTTGCAAAGTTCCCACGATGTTAAGGAGGATTCGTGGTTCTCACACCAGTGCCTGGCAGTTTCTTCCACAAGAAGTATAGGTTCTGCAGGAGCTGGTTGTCTGTCCACCCACTGGGGTGGGCGACACGGCCATATTGTTCAATCCAGCCCTCGACGTCTTCATACACCATGCGTGAAAGGACGTCAAAGTGTGAGGTGCGACGGGCATGCAAGCAATGGTGGTAGTGGGCGCGGTTTGCTTCTACAGGTTTGTCATTGTTGGCTTAGTCAGCTTCGGTTTTTCTGGCAAAAGACCGAATTCCGGTGGTTCTTGCTTGTAGCGGCGACTGACCAGGATTTCAGAATCTGCGTGGTGTATTTCCGAGGTTCGTCCTTGTGGTACTCGCTCGTCTTGCGGTTTTTCTGCCGGGCTCAAGATAGGACATGGTTCACGGCTCGCCGGGGGTTAGGACGCGGGATAGTCCGCCACCCGTGTCCCGTCATCGTGCAACTCGGCTGAGAAGCCGCCAAGGTGCACACAGAGTGAATGGCTGTGGGTAATGTACCCATCACCTCCACCAGAGCTTACGAAGACAGCCGCCAAGGCTTGGAACTTTCCAAAATAGTAAATATTGATAGAAGATAGGACTGGAGCAAGCATCCGTGACAATATAACAAAACTGACAGAAGAGAGCTATCCTGACCACTAAAGAAGCTGCACTGCTTTAGTGGCATTCCGTCCGAATAAATCCTCTCCTTCGGGGTTTGGCGACTGCCGTGGACGAACTGAACTGAAATGGATGTGGGACCACTTTTCTGGTAATGAGCCTCTGCAGACTGTCGTCGCAAAGCGGCGTGAACGGGTGGGCTGGGTAGGTAACACTCGCAATGAAATGTCCATACGGCTTACAATTCGCGTAACGAGTGTTGATGAAATATTGTGTCGACGAAACGTGCGACAGACCAGCGGAATCAATACCAACTGCAACACCTGTGCTTCGTGAAAGTGCACGTCTACGCCGGAACAATTTGGGAAGCAGCACAGCATCATTTTGCACGGCACGGGGACTACCAGGTTCAAGGCAGCTCTTCGGTGCGCCACACAACCAAAGGGAGCCTTTGGTCATTTGAACGAAGCGGCACCACGATTGCACACTGGCAAGCACGACTCACGCAATTTCTGTCACAAAACATTTGTATCCAAATATATTGCACACGCTTCACTGCAGACCTCGAAGATTCCGATGGTCAACGAGAGCATGGAAACGTCGCCTTTAATTTTATTGCGGTATTCGAATCAATCCGAGGTCCGAGCAACATAGGGCAGATTGTCTCTTCCGTGGCAATATCCCCGTCGGTCACCAGCGAAATGCACACCGTTCCTCCGTATTTTCACGTTATATTTACGTCAGACACCACGCTGAACTCTGACGTCGCTTTCGACCGGTCTCATATGACGATTTACGCTTCTGAAATCAACTTGCCAAGACGAACGACGACGTGCAAGCCATCCGACACGCTCCGACCAATGCTCCATCCCAGCTGTGGCCAGCCACTGCCTGGGCGCTGCCATCTTTCCTGTGACGTCACGTATTTGGTTTGGTCACGTGACGAGTGGTCAAATTTGCGTACAATGACAGCGGCCTTATGGGGGTCACTTTCGAGTGCGGAACCCCGGTTTATCGCTCTAAGCCCCTCTACCTCGTTGGTCATGGCGCTTTCTCGTGAAGCTCAAGAGAAAGCGCCATGGATTGGGGACACGCGCTCTTGAATTGGGTGCAACGGCTCGTAACATCTACTGCGACCGGACGTAAGGTCAACAAGCGTACCTCTTTGCGTGCGGGCAACCGACAAGAACCGTTTCTTTTAACGGCCCTCTTTCGTGGAGCTTTTAGACCGATAGATATATGAACGTTGCTTCGGCCTACGTGAGCAACGCAGCATGCATGGTGCACGTGTTCAGCACCTGCTTGCATGAAGACCAAAGTGGGTCAGCTCAGATCCTCTGACAACCGTTTCGGAAGCGACTTGACCTATAGGCCTCCTGCGCTGAAGCTCTGAAGAAACTGTGGCGCCCTCATTTTGGGTAGTGCAAGCTCACCTGACTGGGCCTAGCACTACTTATGGCCCCTTCGCTGAGCTTTTATGTCTCTGTGTAGTGCTGAAGAACGAAAAAACAGCTTCGGCGTCCTAAATCAACTAGATTCAACGCCGCAACACAATCGTAAGTGGCAGATTCATGTCAGCACCACTAGGTTGCGCATATCGTATCTCTGCGTGGTGACGTCAGACATAGGAGGCTATGCGTCAGAGCATCTGGTGTCCTGACGATTTCTTTTTTTTTTTTTTACTTTGAAACGCGTGAAATGACGTCTCTGCTCACGCTCTTAACATCTTAGTTTTAACCTGTGCTTCGACGGTGTTTGAATGTTTATTGTTTCTTTGTATTTTCCTCGTGATTTCGCGTTCTGCATCAAAGCAGGCACGCTTCTACGTGTGTGACAGTTTGAGACGCTCAAGTTTGTACTACCATAGCCTCCTCTATACTCACAAAGCCTGGCAGTTCGACGACGGAGCCATAGAGTGCCCGGCCGCCGATTCGGAGCGCGAAAATCTGGTACTACAGAGCGTTTCTCGGGGAACCTGGACGCCAGCGCACAGCTTTTGCAGCGGCGAGGACCCGAAACATGGTTTTCAAACCCGACGAGAAAGGAAGTGGTAGCGCGACGAATGCGAGGAGCACGAGCAGACATTCCATCGTTCGGGAGAAGTGTGTTTCGGCGTCTCGCCGCAGCGGGGCGCCCGTCACGTGGCTCGCCTCTCCTCTGTTGTCTGCCGCTCTATCCCCTTTCAATTTCGGCAGCGTCTTCTCGTGGTGATCTGGCAGGAATTCACTGGCGGCCATATCTGTGTGCGCGGCTGCTGAGCTCGTGCTGACGGTCAGCTTCCGTAGTTCTTTTGCCACGTGCATTCCGCACCATCAAGATTGCTGGTCTTAGCAGGCTAATTATGGGAGCTTGTTCTGAGCACGCGCTCTAAACATCGCCCTCAAATATGGCGCCCAGTGAATACCTCCTATGGCTATGGTACTATAGACCTTTCTAATGTTTACAAAATCACAGTCCAGCGTGCGATCTTCACAGTCCAGCACGTGCGTGTTCGTCGCTTCGGAAAGCGAGCAAAGAACGCGCCATACGCACGAACACTCAAAATGGCACCGGCCACACGCTCTTTTTTAGAATGGTCTATAGGAAGTATTCACTGGCGGCCATAGCTGTGTGCTCGGCTGCGGAGCGCGTGCTGAACGCGAGCTTCCACAGTTCTTTCGCCACGTGCATTCCGCACCACCAAGATTGCCGGTCTTGGCAGCCTATTAATGCGAGCTCGTTCTGAGCATGCGCTCTAAACAGTGACCTCAAATATGGCGGCCAGTGAATACCTCCTATACTCTATTTCACCTTATGATGTACCGCAGGAAAGGATACAAGCGCGAGCTCCTTGCTCTAGGGCACATCTCGGCGGCACAAGCTCTCGCAACGCTATGAGCTCGCGCTTCTAGCCTTCGCTGCGGTACAACATTAGGTGAAACGGAGTATAAGGAGTATTCACTGGGCGCCATATTTGTGGGTGCTGTCTAGAGCGCATGCTCAGAACGAGCCCCCATTAATAGGCTGCTAAGACCGGCCATTTTGGCGGTGTGGAATGCACGTTGCAAAAGAACCCTGGAAGCTAGCCATCAGCACGCTCTCAGCAGCCGCGCACACAGCTATGGCGAGTCCTTTTCCGCATCGTCCCCTAGGCAATGCAAGAGCCCTATTGGCGACGTGAGCGATCGAAAGCGTCGCTGTGATCGGCCTTACACGATTGGCCGAATGCTGACTATGACGTCAGCAAAGGATTTCCCATCGACCGAAATAAGAGGAATGGAAGAACTTCAATTTTGACGGTGTTGGCAGTGTTGGTTTGAGAGTGCTATGGTTTCAAGCTTCCACCATGCTCTTTACAAACACCTTCAAACTTGTTGTTCACAAGGTAATGAAGTCACGAAAGGTAACCATAGGAGAGCGCCACCAAAACATGTCGCCGCCAATATCGCGTCCCGCCAGCAGCACTCCGTTTATTGGCAACGCTTTTTACATTACGGGGTGTCCTGCTCGTGCAACGCAAGAAAGCAGCTCTTTTAGGCGGCATCCCTCGCTCCAACTGCCACGATGAAGTGCAGTAGACCGATCTCACCAAGCGTTCAACGGATGCGTGAGGCCGCGATAACTTTAGTTCACAGATAGGCAGGTGGCAGTGCACGAAACGGCTCGTGCAGTTTCATGCTGTGCACGCGCACATCTCCAGCGTGGTTGCTTCACGCGTAAAGACTAAAGTTCCCTCGATGCACTGCGGTAGCGGTGACGTAGCCGAACAGGCTGGTGAGATTTGTTTGCTGAAAAGGCTTTTTAGAAGCCTCGCAGTGGCGGCCGAGGTTTCACGAAGTGCTTTGTTGGGACCCGAAGGAGTAGCCAGGTCTCTTGGTAAAACCTAGGCGGTCGCGGCGAGACTTCAGTTTTCTTTTTATCCTTTTTTTACCACTTTTTACTATACTTTGTTTCACCTAAAGTACAGACGCAGCCACCGCTACGGTCTGATGTAAATAATTATACTGCGTCAAAAGCGTGCCAACATGATGTTCGCCATGTTTCTGTACGTGTTCTATTATCACTGAACCAGTCATGTGCAGGGACGAGTGACTTGCACATTTGACACTAATTAATCCCATCAGCTTGTATGGTCGACTGCGTCTTGACTTAAAGTGGAAGGAAGCATAGCTGCCTATTTTGGTTGAGGATGTTGTCAGCGCTATCAAAGGCACAGAGACGCCTTTTCGTTCTGACTGCTCAGCCTTACCGGATGTACCTAAGAAAAGCTTTTCTCGTAATGCATCGTAAAGAGTGAAACTAACTCTGCTTCATTTTACTTTATTGACTTTTATTTTATTCAGTTTGGACCAACCCATTAAAAATGTCATGGTCTTATATATATTTTTTTTCGTAATGACTAGTTGCGGAGGAGCTTTGTCTGCTGTTGTTACGCCTTTCTTGAAGTAATATTTTAAAATAATGCCCTCAAAATTTTTGGACTTTGATATGAGGCGAAATTTACGTTGTTTAGGAAAGTATCCACTATACAAATGCAGTGCAGCCTCGAAAGTACATGTGAGTATAATGCCTTACAACGCTCTCAGAACACCGGACAATAGTGATTTTTTATTCTAGGAACCAAAATCAAAAGCGCTATCGGTATCGCGTTCCAACATCTAGTCTCGGCCTCGGCCACCCGATGAAGCAACGCCACCGCCTGTTTGAAGTCACGTGACTAACTGCTGACCGACGTGCGAATGGCTCACCCGTGACACCACTTGCTGCACCTGATGGCCAGGTCGAGGGCGACCCCAAAGACACCGATGAGCGCGAAGCCCAGCCACATGTCCACGTGGCCGCCGATATAGATGGCCAGGTCTTCGAGCTGCATGCGTTAAATAAGGCGGTGCTGATGTCGCTCATTTATGTCAGAGAGCCTATAGATTTAAGAAACGGACCGACTGAAACTATGGAGAGCTTTTGCAATTTAATGGCGGAAACATACTGCGCATATCGGTTGCTAGGTTAGCGAAAGGAGAGGCTGGGTCATGCTTGGAGACTTCTGGAGACATATGCGTTTTACTTCGAAAAAGAAAAACTGTAATGGCCTTGGCGTGGACACGCTTTGCATATCTAGAACGGCTGGACGCGTCGCAGCCTCGGTGGTTTTCCCTTTTGATTTGAAGGGGCTTGGGAAGCGACTGGCTCGCGAGTGTCCACGTTCTCGACACTCGAGCGCCAGTCAAAACAGTCTTCTTTGCTGTTTTGGTGAACCCGGTATACCGCGGTACGTCAGTGGCAGCCCTCTCCCTCGGTGCTGCGCGACTGTGCGACAGCATGGACAGCGCGATGCGCACGAGTTTTCTAGGAAACGAAGAACCCTAACCACAAGGGGAACATTTGGCGTTGAATATGCACTGCCTAATGAAAATGAGCGGAATAGAATGTCTTCCCCCTAGGAAAGTAATCGTGCAGACGACCGACACCTTTATCGCCTCCGTGCACCTTGTATTGCAAACAGGGCCCATAAGCTATAGGTGGCCCCGATAAAACAGTTGGACAAACTTCTAGGTACACCGATTTATCCTCGTTCCCAAAGCTGCAGACGCATCTTCAGGCTGAAGTTCAGAAACGCATGGCGGCAATCAGACACTGACAAGAGCTACGGGTGACGTATACTCCGCAACCTGCCACCGCATGGGACGAACAAAACATACTCACGCGCACGTGTTTATAGGAAATAATACATTATATCCGCAGCTAATACGGCCGGTGTGTAGGATCCCATTAAGAATTAATACATCTGAATGGCGCTGGGAAATACTTAGAGAACAATTTAAAAGAGTTGCCTTCTATTATGTAGCAGCCCTGGTCGCCGGCATAGCGACCACGAAGAAGAGATGCGTACGCCGCGAGCTTCGAACCCGAAAATCTGATTTTTATCGCGATGTGAATGCTCTATATACAAAATGACAATGTTGCCGACACAACATATTCCCTCCCTAAAAACAACAACCCAAGAAACTAAATACAAAGAAATAAAAGAAAAAGAAACAGTGTAACTGAAGGTGAAAACAGTAACATAGTTAGTTCATTACAAAGTCTCTCTGCCAGGCAGGCTTTCTCCTCAGCAGAGGAGCTCTCGTTGTTCTTGTATTGACCTGGGCCGAAGCTGCCTCCGACTCCGAACAAGCCACTGAGGTCTCGGGTACCGTCGGTACCGTTGAAGCCGACACGGAATCCATCTCCGCGGTCTCGGTTGTCGCCGAAGAAGCCACGGGACGAGTCTCTGGGATCTCGGCTGCAGCCGCATCAGCCGACTCCAGCGCTGACGCCGCTTGCTGTGATGCTGTCGACAAGCGCTTCCCCGCTTCTCCACAACCGGAAAGCTTCGACGCATTCCAGGTCCGGTTGTCACTGAGGATGTAAGAACTTGGTATATGTGTACCAGCGATAAGCATTGGGCGCGTATAGTGCGATGTCCCTTTCTTCGGTATGTTTGGCTTGCGGACCCTGACGAAATCGCCCGGCTTGAAGGTGGGCACCCTTGCTGCCCTCTTGGAGTCCGTGTAACGCTTGCTGTAAGCCTGCCGCTGCTGTACTCGCGCTCTGAGGTCAGCTAATTCAGAGCCAGGGTTCACAAAGAACTTTGATGACGGGAACCCCACAATGTCCAGCCTCGACCGAGGAACTCGACCATGCAGGAGCAGAGCAGGCGGCACCCCCGTTGTGGCATGAGGTGTGCACCTGTAAACGCCCAGGTACTCCAGGACGGCCACTTCAAGAGGCCGATGCTCCAGTGCTGCCACCTGGATGAACCCCTTGAAGACCTTGTTAAACCGCTCCACCTGTCCGTTGCATTGTGGGTAATACACCGACGAGCAGCGGTGACAAATTCCTCGTTCTTTCAGGAAGTCTTCAAAGGCTGCCGACTTGAACTGCGACCCATGGTCCGTCAGAATTTCATCTGGGTAGCCTTCTCTGCTAAACGTAGCAGATAAAAATTTAATCACCGTCTGTGTTGTCACAACTGATGCGAAGCATACCTCTGGCCACTTTGAGTAAAAGTCTACCAAGGTAATGGCATACTCGTGTCCACTCCCAGTTCTGGTGAATGGCCCAACAATATCCAGAGCCAGCTTCTGCCAGGCCCGTTCTGGAAGCGGAATTGGCTGAAGTGGTGCGGTGACGGGTTTGGCAGACTTGTCTGCAGACTGGCATTCACAGCAGTTCCTGATGACTTGCTCCACCTGTTGGTCGAGACCCGACCACCAATATCGCTCGCGCAACCTTTGCTTGGTCCTGACAATGCCAGGATGGGTCTCGTGTGCCAGCTCAATCATGGTGGCCATCAGCGACGCTGGGATGACCAGTCGTTCTCCTCGCAGCAGCAAGTTGTCCACCACTGCCAACTCGTCTCTCACTCGGAAGAATGGAAGTAACTTGGAAGCCAAGCTTTTCTTGTCTGGCCACCTGGTTGAAATGTACTTCATGACAAGTTGTAATGTCTCATCCTTTTGTACAGCCTCTTGTAGTTCATGCTTTGTGATGCAAGATGACACGAATGATACAATTTCTTCCTCTTCTTCATGTCCGGTAGGTAATGGCAACCTTGACAGAGCGTCTGCTACTTTGTTGTCGCTTCCTCGGTGATATGCAACTTCGAAGTTGTAATAAAGAAGGCGAGATGACCACCTTGAGATCCTCAGTGGCCTTCGGCCATTCCCTTGAGAGGACAGGAGAGTTACTAGCGCTTGATGATCCGTGCGTAGCTTGAACCGCCGTCCCCAGAGAAACACGTGCCAATGCTCGCACGCCCACACACAGGCAAGGGCCTCCTTCTCTCCTACAGAGTACTTCCGTTCAGCCGGCGAGAGTGTTCGTGAGGCAAACGCCACTGTTCTCAAGTCATCGCCAACACCCTGCTGAAGCACAGCACCGAGGCCATGCATGGATGCATCTGCAGTGACAACTACCGGTAGTGCAGGATCAAACATATTAATAGCACCGCATATAGAGAGCGATGTCTTGACTTGCTCGAAACTCTGTTCTGCTTCTTTGTTCCATATAAATGGGACCTCTTGACGCAACAGCTTCCTTAGAGGCTCTACTACTTCTGCATAATTTGGCGAAAATCTTGCGTAGTATCCGACAAGTCCCAAGAACGACCGCAAAGCAGCTGCATCTTTTGGTACTGGAGCTTTAGCCACCGCTTCTACTTTGGAGTGAAGAGGGGTTAGTCCTTCTGCACTCACGGTGTGTCCCAGGAAGTCGAGCGCTTGCACGTTGAGCTCGCATTTCTGGTTAAGCTGAAGTCCAGCAGCAGAAATGCGATGTAGAACTTCCTGCAAATTCCCCCTGTGCTCTGCTTCGGACTTGCCGAATACGACCACGTCGTCAATGTAGCATAGCACCCCCTTACAGCCATCCAGGATGGTGGTCATCATTCTCTGAAACGCCGCCGGAGCTGACGCCAACCCAAAGCATACTCTTCGAAAACGAAAAAGTCCGTCATGAGTGACGAATGTCGTCAGCTCCCGGCTGTCTGCTGTCAGTTCAACTTGGTGATAGGCCGAGGCCAAATCTAGCTTCGAGAAGTGAGTCGACCCTGCAAGTTGGTGAAGAAGCTCCTCTGTATGTGGGAGTGGAAGTCCATCCACTAAAATGGCCTTGTTTGGCTCGCGCAAATCTACACACAGCCTGATAGTGCCGTCCTTTTTCTTTACGACCACAATTGGAGATATCCATTCGGAGGCTTCGACCCGTTCGATGATTCCAACTTGCTCCAATCGGCGCAGTTCTACGGACACGGCGTCCCGCAATGCTAAAGGCAGCCGCCGCAGTTTTGCCGCCACGGGCTTAACTGTTTCCCGCTTCTTGACCTGGTGAGCGAAGCCCTTCACCAGACCCAGATTGTCGGTGAATAAGTGTGAGAATTGTTTCTTCATGTCAGCAGGTAGCGGGTTCTCATCGGTTTGCGTGTGCAGACATTGCAAGGTTCCTCCTTCAATCTGAAGTTGTGAATTGCAGATCGCATCTAGTCCGATGAGGGTCGTCCCCTTCGCCACCACGTAAAATAGAACGCAAGTCGAACGCTCCTTGAAGCGAACGTTGGCGAGGAATCGTCCCTTCACTTCGATCTTGCAGCCCGAATAGTCCAGCAGGTTGACAGACGGCGGTGCCAGAGCCAGTCGCTCGCGGAACCATTGTCGATAAATGTCATCGGTGATGATTGACACTGAAGAGCCTGTGTCTACCAGAAAGCGCAGACTCACTGTCTCTACTTCCAGATCGGCGTAGATGGCACGTTGTCCGCTGTCCGTATTCACCTGAAGAAGTACGACGTCACAATTCGTATTCTCGCTGATTTCCTTCACGTCCAGGCCCTGCGTCGTGGTGCTTTTACAAACCTTCTCGAAGTGCCCGGTCTTTTTGCATTTCCGGCACAGAGCACGTCGCGCTTTGCAGCTCACTGAACTTGCCACGTGACTTGCCGACCCACAACGGTAACAACGACGCTCCGTCACCTCCTGTTCGTCTTTTTTATACTTTTCAGTAACGCGATGCACCGCCCCCTCAGCTGCAAATTCTTTCAGGTTGCGCTGGGTGTCTTCGTAATGCGTTGCCATTGATACGGCCTTTTCTAGTGTCAGCGGTGCCCCTTCAAACAGCAGACGTTCCCGAAGTCTGCCAGATGAAATTCCTGAAACGAGCTGGTCCCGAATCATCACGTCGGTGGTGCTATCTACTCGCATTTGGCGGCTATCTCGCGCAAGCTCGTGATGTATCCTTCCATCGGCTCGCCTGGCTGCTGTAATCTCTGCTTGAATCGATGTCGCTCAACGAGTACGTTAGTTGTGGCTGCGAAAATCCTCCTTACGAGCTTCAGCGTAGTAGTGAACTCGTCCGTGGTATCCCCACTAGCAGGCTTGCTTTGTTCCGTCGCACCCGCAGTCGCAGACTTGCCTTCCGCCTCTCTGGTCGGCTGCTGCTTAGGTGGTGTCGACGTGGCCACGGCGTTGTACTGCCGCTGTCCTTCCACTCCAAGACAGTGCAGCAAGATGGCTGCACGCCGCGATGCCTTGAACTCGTCTGCGCCAGAAGCCTCAAGAAACTTGAGGAACGTTTGTTCCCATTGCGGCCATGGAACGGGAGGCTGGCCTGGCGTTTGCAGAAACGGCAGCGGCGGCGTAAGTCCGAAGTTCATGGTGGATTTTTATAGTTTTCACCTCGTCGCCAATATTATGTTGCAGCCCTGGTCGCCGGCATAGCAACCACGAAGAAGAGATGCGTACGCCGCGAGCTTCGAACCCGAAAATCTGATCTTTATCGCGATGTGAATGCTCTATATACAAAATGACAATGTTGCCGACACAAGATCTTCCTTCCCATTTTCCAGAAACAAATGGGAGCGTTGAGAAGCGCTTGGAAAGATCAGGGACAGGTTATTTTGATTATAAATGTCACCAAGAACCGACCGAGTCCTGAATTTTTGTTTATTCTTAAACTTCGTATACAGACGTCATAAGCCTTGTGTTCTTGGATGCCCTCTTCTTTATATGACGACGGAGATTTAACAACCTATTTTATACATTCCCCACATAATGAAACAAACCATATATTTATACGTTTATTCGAAACGTCAACGTAAGCAGACATTTTAATGAACAAAGCCAGCGCCGACACTCCCCTAACGCCGGTGTCAATTTAACCTTCGCGTCTTAATAAAGGAGTTCAGGGAATCACGCGTAGGCGTCGACAACGCGGGCACAAAATTGCACGAGATCGGCGTCAAAAAATTTCTACACTCTAAACTAAAAATAAAGAGAGAGAGAGAGAGAGAGAGAGAGAGAGAGAGACGGTTTGACTTAATGATGTGAGCAATGGGCCTGCCGCTTTAATGGCAGGACGGGCTTCGGGACAACTGTGATTGGCCCAGCGCGCGCTTCGCGGGAATGTAGTCGCACAGGCTCCCGCGGAGCGGGTGAGCGTGCTCACCGGCAGCCTGGGGAACGTGTAGATGGTCTTCTTTTTGTTCGAGCCCATCACCACCGTCACGTGCACGTGAGACCGACTGCGGGAGGAAGAGCGTGAGAAAAACAAGCACGTTGGCGAACATGGTCGTTGAGATCCACTTGTGCGACAAGCGGTAACCCCCAACACCGATCAGTACCAAGCAGGCGCACAGCATGCTCGCGGATGTACCTTTGGCCCGTGCTTTGAAAGGCTCGCACTCTCTGGGTGCTCGTGGGGAGTTATTAAAAAGTTTCAAAATAGCGGCCCCAAAGCTTCGGGTCCCCTAAGCAGCTTGGAGTGTTCCCTTCGCATGCCCAGACGTTCTCAGAATGCTCTGCGCGACGACCCAAGCTGGTCGGGGGACCCAAAACGCTGCGGTCCCCTATCCTAGAACTCTCTACTTTGCAAGCCGACCAAAGATACTTTCGCGTGCATGCTACAATCCGCTTGAGACTGGTCGTCGTTGGTTGTTGTTGCTATTTGTCGCTCAAATGAAACATGACAAAATAGACGTCGAGAACGCGAGGACTCACTTGTCACTCGCGGAGGCCTGTGGCAGCAGTCCTGTGCGGAACACCAGCCCCCGGTAGCGTACTTCCCTGGGGGACACAAGGGGGAGAGGGGGGGGGGGGGAGTACGTGTGACAGAATGGCACCAAAGCCAGTGGCGTGCCGCGAACACACTGGGTTATCGAGCATATGTTCCCAGCGTGCCTCGAACCCAAGGGCCTTCAGTGCCCTGTGGATAAGAGTAGACTGATTGTTTCGGCTGTCTTTAGCGAACGGAAGAAGTGAGAGGGTGGTACTCTATTAATGTACGCGTATGCGGACGTGGAGGAAGCGCCATGTGCTGTTTCACCCGAGTCTGGTAAGAGATAAGCACCTGCAAGGTCTCGTGCAGGCCGACTGACAACTGTGCAGCCACAGCTGCTTCTTCATCTTGTCCGTGCAGCGAACTGCGCAAAAAACGTTGCCAGAGGTTACAACGAAAGTCCCGCAGTAACTAAGAAACCGCAAGTCTCAGTCATTACAACTGTTCCAGAGCATTGAAGCCGCACCATTACCTAATAGAAAAAAAAAAAGAAAATCAGAATGAGTAGTTGTAAATCCTGTTGTAGATTGTGTGAGCTTGTTTAATGGGGCATTCATTGTACTCTGTAGTCGACGCACCGCTTTATTTATTTGTAAATAGTCTATATTTTTATTTAGCTAGACAAGCCACAATGCGTGGCAGCACCATAAAAACTAACGACATTAGTAGCAATTAGTACTGTGAATGTCCTTATGATGTCCTTAGCGTGTCCTAACATTATGGGGTTATCATGGGGACGTTCATAGGACATCCCCAGAACGTTAGGACATCCTAAGGACATCCTAATGACATTCACAGAACTAAGTGCGCTACAAGGGGAGCTTCAAAAACGCGGAAACACTAATTTGTTGCGTGGTTCGGGTTTAGTATCAAAATGTCATCTCCGGCGAATGTTTTAGCAACTCCAACCAAATATATATTTTCGGAATCACCGGCCTTTACCCTTTGTGATATGTTATTTATTATCGCGAATATCAGAATAGTTTTGCAAAATCGGCAGGCGAAAATGATGCCAAAACAAACATTCAAACATACCCCCTCCTTTCGTCGCCGTTACGTCAAAGGAAGGTAAGCTCGCGGGTCGAGCGGACATTTTAAAAACAGATTATGCCGAGTATTTGTTTCGTGCTGCTGCCAGGGTGCTAGAGCAAGCTTTCAAAGGATTCATTTGATACCATGAAACTGCTTGTAATCAATTGAGAAGAAAGTCTACAGACGAAAGAATGAACCCCTGCCTTCCTCTGACGACACTTTTTCATTGTTGCTAGTAGAGATTTTCACTTCGAAAAACATGGCGAGGGTCCAAATTGCAAATTGAGTAACTTCGCAAAACAAAAGTAGTTTGGCCCAATATTTGGGTTACTATTCCAGCGACCAAAATTACAAATTCAATAACTTCGCCAAAAAAAAATATTTTGGCTCAATTTTTGGGTTACTATTTCAGCGATGTTTGTTAGTATGTTTAGCAAATTTTCAGGCATATCGGGGACTATGAAGAAAACGCCAGAGTACTCATTTAACTCTGGGATTCCACGAAGCATCGCGGTTACCAAGTCAAATACCGTTGCTGGGTTTACATCGTAACTTCTACGCCCTTTTTGAAATTTCTGCGTACGACAAGAGCTTCATGCGCACCTCGAGCTGTTCGACTCTGTTTCACGTAAAGTCGGACAGCAGCCGACGCTTCGATGGAGGCGATCAAGCAGCGCGAAAAGAGCCTCGTCGCGGCGCTCATTTTCTTAGCGGGTTCGGTCTACAGTACTGTTAGCTTTACCGAAAAAAAGGTAACGAAATACGTTCCTCGTTACTTGCAGATAAAAACAACGCGATACGGACCGACGTTACATCCAAATAAGAGGAACGTGCTACCGTTACCGATAAAAAGTACTGCACGTTATTTCTACGTCGCATTTTTATTTCTGAAATAAAAAGTTTTACTGCCGTGACGTTAAACGCACGCATAAGCGCCATATTTCGAGGAACATTATGCCAATGCAGGAACTGAACATAATAATCTTATTATATTATTTTCGATTCCACCTGAGTATTCTTAATCTCCCGACAGGATCATTGTGCCCACGAGAGATTAGGAGTTGATCTCCGATGGCGTTTTCCACTCTGCCTGCCATTGAGGGGGACAGCATTTTTCGACACTGGGACAAAAAGCGTGAACGTTTTTTTTTTTGTTTTTTTTTTAGAGCGCAGCTCTTAGGCGCCTGTTTCCGGCTTCAGTCGTGTCGGCGTCGGCGTCGGCGTCGCCGTCGGCGTAACCGCGCCGACGTTTCGGCACGGTGACGTTTCGGCACCATGCTGAAACGTCACGAGTGACGTCACGAGTGACGTCACCAGGGTCACCGGTGACGTCACGAGGGCGACGTTTCGGCATTTGGGGAAACGTCCCACAATGCACCGCGGTGACGTTTCGGCGCGGTCACGTTTCAGCACCATGCCGAAACGTCAAGGGAGAAGGACGAGGGGGAGGGGAGGAGGAGGGGAAGGGGAAGGGGAGGAGGAGGAAGAGAAGGGAAGAGGGCAGGAGGAGGAAGAAAAGGGAAGAGGGGAGGAGGAGGGATGAGGACAAGGAGAGGAGGGAGGGGGAGGATAAAGGAGAATGAGAGGAGGGGAGGAGCTCCAAGGATCAGGGGAGGAGGAGGTGAAGGAGGAGGACGAGGAGGAGGAGGGGAGAAGAATTAGCAGAGAGGGTGAGGAGGTGAGGAGGAGGGAAGAGGGGTATACCCTCCCCTCACTACCCTTTCCTCCTCCTCCTCAAGAGCTGCACTCTAGTTCGGCGTTACAGGGTGTTGTAAACGTCTTTCTTTTCTTTTCTTTTTAAGGTAGGGGCGGTTGCGTGGGGAAAGAAAACCAAAGTTTGGAAGGTATACAGCCTATGTGGGATTGTGGGATGAGCGCGAGAATGTATACGAGCTGGTGCCCAGAAACACAAAAACAATTGAAGCGTAATTTTTTTTGTCTTAGGAAGATGTAACGAGTAAGGTAACTTACTCGAAATAATTAACGCAAATACGCTATCCGTTACTGTTTTGAAAAAAAAAAGGAACTTGTTATCGCTAATGCCGTTACTTGTAACGCGTTACCCCCAATAATGGCTCGCTATAATCGGCACAATCATCCACGGACGAGAAAAAGCGCAGGATCACGCCGACTTCACTGCGTGACTGTGTTCGGTCGCTGGTAGCAAATGTGCAAAGAAACCGTGACGATGCATGCTCTGTTAGAGCCGTTTGATTGGCTCCATGGGCTCCTATGCGGAGAGCAAGTTCGTCTGCTTCCTTTGCAGGGGTTGTGGTGATGGTGACGTCAGAACGTCGAGCTCTGATTAATTCTAATTGAAGGATAGGGGGTAGACCTCAAGGCAGCTTGCTTCGAGGTCTACCCACTATTCTTCAATCAGAGCCAATCAGAGCTCGGCGTCTTTCTGATGTCACCGCAACTCTTGCGCAAGAAGCGGATAACTTGCTCTCCGCATAGCGTCAGGTACGGTCCAACTTCGAAGGAATTTCGCAGACCCTCTAAATCCCCGCGTTATTGTTTTCATTCACCAGGTGCACGTGTAGACCTTCTTCGTTTACTCTCGTCCCCAGCCGCCTAATGGCCGTATTCGGTATGGGTGACGAACAAAATAATGAAACATTGCATCCTGCAAATACTAAATAGTAAAAAACAGTGGGGAGGCAAAACGAGAATGGGTGACGGTTACGCTTAAGGCTGGTTCGCACAGTCGCGTTCGAGTGCGACTGCGACCACTTGCGCCTCGTAAAGGGCTGTTTATACTCCGTCGTAACGTCAACGAGCGCGCGCGCGCTCGTTCACGCTCCGCGCTGAGCAGCTCGACGCGCGCCAGCGCAGCTTGCGACGGACTTGGACATGCTCTACGTTCAACGTTGGACGTCGAAGGCGACGACGGAGGCTATCCCAGAAGCCCTCGCGCAAGTGCCGAGCTCATTCGGGAATCCGGTTGTCGGGGCCAGTCGGAGTGTGCGAGATGCTCATTTCTGGGATCTGAACCTGTCGTTCTTGCTCTGTGTCGTGTGCTGTTGTGTTCCCGTGTTGGTGTGCGTATTTAACGTTCGTGCGCTTGACTGGGCGAGTGTGTGCGTGAACGTGGACAGCTCCCAGGATGCGCTACCCTCGATTCTCGATAGGCCTATCGACCTAACGAGCCGGTGGGCCGTGTTTTTTGGGTGCCGGCAAAAGCTAGAAGCTCGATAACGCGCAAAAGGTAGGGTTAATTAGAATTAAGGATAACCGAATGTGTCTGCTATTTATAGTCATGTGCTGGTCGCACTATGGTGCCTGGACCGCGTCTTCGACTGGTGTGTTTAGCGTCCTATCCCGCCCATACATCAAAAGTGGTTCCCAAGTGGCAACAAATGACGTCACAGAAGCCGCACTGTCATGCCGTTGCCTGTCGCGATCCTGGCGGTTGGTTGTAGAAATGCTGGCGAAAAGCATGAGCGAACGCGAGTGTCGCTGTCGTCAGTCGACAGCGACACTCGCGTTCGCTCATGCTTTTCGCCAGCATTTCGCCAGCATTCCACTAAAAGTTCGACAGCTTTCCACTAAAAGCTGTCGAACTTTAGTGGAAAGTTCGACGAACCTTGTATTGAGGTTCGACTCGTGTGCGCATGCGCGACAGGCTGGCCAGTCGGCTTTGGATTGGATGCTGATGGCTAAAGAATGAACTAAGGGCAGTGCTGATTAGTTATTTCAGTTAATACAGTACAGAAAAATTAAGTTATTAACTTTTTCAGTGATTGGAATTAGTTTCCTTTAATTGAAATTGTTCATAAATAAAAATAACCCTTTGCATAAAAAACAATGCTCCAAACCTAGACATGCTTGTATCATGGTCTGGTCCACACTGTCCACAAAGTCGAACCGGTCGAATCTGGTCAAAAGTTCGAAGGTTCGTCGAACCGGTTCGACCCAGTCGAACCCCAAAGTTCGACCTAAAAATCCGGTCGACAAAAGTTCGCGACACCACTAGTGGAGAGTGACCCACAGCAGAACAGGCGTCTGCCATACTCCCCACAACTATTGGGACGCCACCAGGATCGCGACCGGCGACAGCGTGACACTTCTATGATTCATCGGGGGGAAATCAAGGGACCACTTTTTTGGACGCGGTAAACACACCCAGTCGAAGACGCGTTCAAGGCACCATAGTCGCACTCACCGGCAGTGGTTCCCGAACGAAAAAGCGTCGTCGAATGTACGGGAACGGCGGACACAGTGAAACCTCTGAACTATTTAGCCGGCCAGAAATTTTCAATTGGTCTGTCTCATCTTGTAAACGGTCGACAAACGATAGTAGCGGTACGCTATGACAATTGGACTGCATCCCGTATTGTTTGTATTCGCGACTCCAACTAACTATAGGTGGCGCCACTCATTTTCCAAAATGGCGGTTATAGTGAGGATCGGAGATGCGTGCCGCTGTTGAGCCTGTCTAGTGTGCTGGTTTCACTGAGCGACAGAATTTATTTCTGGTAATACGAGGGAGCTAGGGTGTTATGATCGCAGGTCATCTCTTTACCCTGAAAACAAGGACGGTGTTTAGCGTAATGTTTACGCAAGAATGCGCGTTTGATTTCTAGAGCGAAACCGAAACTAACCTCTATTTTAGATTTACTTTCTCGCTATAGGTCTTAATTTCGGATTCTTTCATAACTCAAGATGTGTCTTACATCGTAATTATTAGTTAGAGAAGTTGTTCGCGGAAACTTTATTTTGTGACATATATCTTTCATCCAGGCTGATATTTGTAGTTGTTGAAAACATTAGTGCTGATAGTTGTGCGTTCTGGCTGCCTTTTCTCGCTGAGATAATTGTCATGGGAAATAATGAACTGCGGGCTTTTTAATGGGTTTTGGGGTATTTAGACGATTAATTGGTTTAACATTATTCCCAGCACAAGAATAAGAGAGTAATTCCAATTTTTACATTATGTCCACAAAACGTATAAATTAATAAACGCCGTTCTCACTGCAACAACCCAAAGACGGAATCCGAGTCAGACAGCTAAAGTGTGTGTGTGTGTTTTATAGCAACGCGTGACTCATAAGACATTATATTACATCCAGTGTTTGACTGTCTGTTTATCTTGATAACGATGTCAGAGTTTTTCCTATGCTAAAAAGAAAACAAAATTATACCTTTCTGAAAAGATTATTATGGTTAAATGGCGTATTTTCGTGATCTTGGCGTTCATTGGGGGCATACATTGCCGTGATTTGTATTAATAATAATAATATTAAAATTCAGATATTTTAATACGTAATTTTTCAAGCTCTAATATAATTTGTTGCTTATGATCTAATTGCAAACGCGTGAACAAATATGACAATCAAAAGTGTGCTAATTATCATCACTGGTGCCAATTGCAGCATTTTTAATTAGGAAGTAATGAAATAAAAATAGTCTAAAATCAATGAAAACATTCTAGCTAATGTGAGAAATCCATGTAAAATTACATTAATTGTAGGTAAAGTATATTTTGCTACCAAAGTCGCGACTTTTGATTAGGCAAAACGTCCGAAATCGCCGCCAATATCCTTCCAGACCAAATGCCCAAAGAATATATATATATATTTTTAATTATCAGTTGTTTTATAACATTTAGTTACTTTCATTTTTACGGTCCGTCGTTTTGCCGATCTCAGTCTTTCCAGTTCCAAGGAACGCCTACCTGCTTGCACGTCTGCTCACAGCACGTTTTGTTGGCCATGAAAAATCGGTGAAACAGTAGAGAGTTTTAGTATTGCGTATACGAGCGAACGCAAGCGTTGTGTGTTTGCGTTAGCTTTGCCTGTTCCACACTACGCGTGCGTGGAGCGCAAAATTGCGGTCTTGGATGGCGCATGGCGATGACCGCACGCACAACGTGGGACACGCAACTATAACGCAAACGCACACCGCTTGCGTTTGTTTCTATACGCAATACTAAAACTCTCTAGTAAGGTACAATCCCAAACCGGCTGCAGCACTACGCTGGGACAGTGAAGAGTGTTGTTTGCATTCGGAAATGACATTTTGGGAGCCATGATCGCGAGCAGTTCCGCCGCGCCCGCTGAGCAGGAGAATCGGGGGACCCTCACTAGAGCGCTTCCCGTTTCCGCCGCGGGAGGGCGAGCGTCTAGCTGGAGACGCGAATAGGGAGTATTCACTGGCGGCCATAGCTGTGTGCTCGGCTGCGGAGCGCGTGCTGAGGGCGAGCTTCCACAGTTCTTTCGCCACGTGCATTCCGCACCACCAAGATTGCCGGTCTTGGCAGCCTATTAATGCGAGCTCGTTTTGAGCATGCGCTCTAAACAGTGACCTCAAATATGGCGGCCAGTGAATACCTCCTATACTTCCCAACGAATGGCCAAACTCTCTACATATACGGCTCTGCCCAGCTTCTCCTCAGAGCCATTTATACACCGTTTCCATAAGGGTGCAGCCATCTTGAATGTCGTCACTTCTGGTGTGCGTTACAACATTGTTTTGATCCCTCCACACCGCTGGAATGTGTCCATGAAAAATATGTGATTGTTACATTCTTAATTTGCTTCACCTACATTTTCTCGCATATTCCAGGTTGAAGACTGAGAACAAAAGGAAACGAAAAACATCTACAGACCATTTCATTTAGCGCTCTCAGGGCGGTGCCATTTTGTTCGACCACAGGCCCTCTCCACACATTCAGGAAGTTCAGCAGGTTCGGTGGGGTAAAAGGAGAGAGAGAGGGCATGCGCCCGATTCCGCTAGCAGACGACAAACTGTGAGGTTGCCGGTCTCCATCTTTGGGCTCTACTGGCGGTCTGTACCGAACATCGAACTCTTGCTCGTGGCTGCCGTTGTAAAGTGGTTCACATTCTTAGAATATTTATGGCTACTCCAAAGTCGGCCTATAGACCAACACGCGGCCCTGACGTCGCGCAGCTGCAATGGCGCTGTCGACAACACGGTCCATGCGCAGACGTTTCACTTCACGCGGATTCAGTTACTGTGCACGTCCAGTGCCCACATCTGGTGTGGAAAAACGCAAACTTGTTTGTAATGCAGTGTGTCGGTCTATAGCACTCTGTTGTTTTATTTCAGTAAATGATCAAGTCGCATATCTTCGTTCCTTTACTTTAATAGCAGTGGAGTCAGCTGGCAGTACTACCCTCTACCACTGCATCTACTGTGTCAGGAGAGCATACAGTAAAAATTCGTTAATTCAACCTCGACGGGACCTTGAAATTTGGTCGAATTATCGAATTAAAAAAGGGACAGAAAAACGGCTACAATTAAACTTCATTTTATTGTCCAAGTACTCACGGATGGTCTGCTGCCGTCTGCGCTTAAAACGCGTGTCCAAAAGCATGCAAAGTAACTAAACGTCACGTCCCCAAAAAATCGCGCGCTACAACAAAATAAAAAAAACGAAAAAGTAAGTTTTTCGAGCCGACTGAGGCGCCGGGCAGCCAAACCGTCGGCGACAAAAAGAAAAGAAACGAGAACCCGCGCTTTCCGACGCGCAAGATGGACCGCACACGATGCTACAGAAAAGCGCTTTGAGAGCGCGCGCTGTCTCCGCGCCCGACCACGTGTATGTTCTCCGCGCTACTCCACGCCAGATTGGTTGCGCTGGCTCGTGTCATTCGCTACTGTCCATCTCAACGGCAGGCGCATATTTGCGCACGTTCGGCTTTGCACCAAAGGGCCTGTGTTTCGCCGTACCTTGGTGGTTTTTCTGCCGTGGTGCCGTGCAATGAGAGTCCGCGCGCATTCGCTCGGGACGAATTATCCGATGCGGAGCCTTCCCGAGTTCGAACTATCCAACTTTTCCACCCATAGAAATGTATGGGCGCTCCCCGGGACTTTTGAACACGATCGAATTAAACGAAAAGTCGAATTAACCGAGGTCGAACTAACGAAAGTTTACTGTATTTTCATTTATTATTCCAGACTTCTACTTATTATCGCTAAAGGCCAAAAAGCTACCTTTCACCCGAAAGACCAGCCACTCTGGCAAGTTTTCCCAAGCCTTTTTTTTATTTGCACGCATGTAACAGCAATTGGACCCGGTTCTTTATTGAGCATAGCATTACACAATAACTTGCGCTTGAAGTTTCCAAAATGATGCTATTTTAAACCGAGTTTGCACGCCAGCCAGATGTTAGGTACAGCCACGGTGAAAGAAACACATTTAGGTGATGACTCTATACTTCGTTTCACCTTATGTGCGAGCAAAGGCAAAACTGGAAGCGCGAGCACGGAAGCGGATCCGTGCGTTCAGGCTTTGCTCGAGCGCGCGAGCTGGGGAGAAATGCAAAAAGCGCTGGTCTCGCGCTTCTAGCTTTGGCTTCGCTCGCAGATAAAGTGAAACGAAGTATAGCCACTCTTCTTGCGGGGTGCGAGCGACTAGATCGTGTTCGGAGCTAGCCTCGAACCAGTAGTAGTTAGTTCTGCGCTGCCGCGGAGAGCGCTGAGGTATGAGGTCCCTCCTCAACGGCCAGTGTTGGCAGCGTAGCGTGCTCACCTTTTTCACGGTGTGGTGGTGTGCGGCCAGTGGCTGGCCTCGTGTTTTGCTTTTGTGCTGTGTAGATCACAGGTGCCACCATCGTGCACGAAGGTGAGCCTTACAGGGGCCCTGCAGGGACTTTTTTACTGGTTTTTAATTTGCACCGATCCTGAGCGCACTGAACGTATTAACTTAGTGAAACTTTTTTTTCTCGAAATTCGCTTTATTTTAGAAGTTATAGGCAAATTAAAATTACAAAAACAAGCAAAAAATAACCTCCCTCAGGACATCCTTGGTTGCTTGAGTGACCGTGAGCTAGAAGAGGGGTAGTGAGCTCAGCGAGCGCTCACGGCTGCCGCACTCCGTGTCGACGGCGCAAGAGGGCGCCACTAAAACATGTTCTGGATAGGCTGTATGCAGCGGTCAGCCAGAGCGGCTCTCATTGCATTTTCACTAATTCGTGTTTAGTGCATTTTCACTAAACACTAATTCGGCATGACACTTCATTGGCCACAAACGACAACAAACACGGGGTAAAGATCAGTTCAGAATGGGAGCCACTTCGCACTGCCATACCGTGCAACGACCAAACCGCGAGGCAAAGCTTCTCGCCGAAGGCCTTCGGAACGCTCGGAGCCGGACGAATCCTCCTGTCCATACGACCGCGGCGCCGCCACGTACATCCGGGACCTTTCCGTGTCGGCGCCTGATCCCACTACTCCTTTCTACAGTGAAACCCGTTTAGAACGAACCCACGTCCAGCGAATTATTGTCAATATCGAACTCACAGAAAATTTAAATAAAAATGCATGTAAAAAGTATTTTTTATAACGAACAACATATTGGCTATATCAAACTTTTTCCCTCCTGGAAGGCTTCCAAAAAACGCGCAAACAATCGTCTTCTAGCCTGTCACTTCTCCCCCCCCCCCCCTCCAACCCCCCAAAAAAAGTAGAAAAGAAAGAAAAATTCCGAAAGCTCAAGCCGCGAACAAAATTGGGCGAAGAGAAGCGATTCAGAAGGGGAGAAAGCTACAAAAATACTGCACGTATGCACAGAAAAAAAAAACTTCTCATTCCAAAGCGGTTGCCCACTAAGAGAAGCGATTCAGAAGGGGAGATAAGCTAAAAGAACAAACTCTGCACCCATGCAAAAAAAATGAAAAAACAAACAAACTTTATAGCGCTTTGTTACAAGGTGCAAGCAAAGAGATGAGAAAGAAAGAGGAGCTCTCGCCTTACAACGAACGCATCGTGGAAGTTCGTTGTAAATACTTATTGCTATATCGAACTACTTGCTATATCGAACTGATATAGCGTTTCCTGCTGTTCGTTATAAACGGGTTTGACTGTAGTATGCGCCGCCTTTTCCACCACTTCGTGGCGGGTATGTCGACGGGTCATTTCTTGTTTCCGTACTTTATAAACTGCATTCGTTTCTTTTCTGATCTAAAATACTGAACAAAAACTACTTTCATAAATAATTGAAATGGTTTGCGCCACTTATATTTTGTATTTCGACTAAAAAGAAGCTTTTAGTGGCTCTGACAAGTAGTAAGCCCAGGACCAAATACCTCACATTTCGCGCGCTTTTGGTATCGCGGGTCGCCCTCGTAGGTGGAGGTTTCCGCGTCGTCTGGTTAAAATATGACGCACTGCATGCCCGCTGGCTTGCACGAACCCCAAGAGACGTGGAAACCGCAAAAAAGGTAGACGCTTAAATATGATTGCAGGGCCCCTTTAAGACATCACGTCAAATATTACGGCGCAGTTGTCTAAATGTTTCTTAACCGGTCCGGCAAGCTTTGCAACTCGCCAAGTTGCCGAAATCGGCTGACTTGAGCGGGCGAATTGAGGCGCAACCAAAAGCGCAGTCAAGGCTACGGCATGGGCATAGCCAACATTGAGCTAAACGTCATCACCATTGCCCCCTTTTGCTTGTATTTATTTCTCTGCACGAGCGTAGCGGATGACGTCAGCAACGTTTCCTCTCGGCGCTCAGTGGTGTCCACGTGATTGGCGCGCCTGCTCAGCGGGCTTCTTGGGAGCCGTACGGCCGACCCGCCGTGGTTCCGTAGCTGTTACCGCCGTAGCAGACCGTTTTTCTCCTCCGCTACGGTATCCGTGAAGATAACGCCACAGCTACGCATGCGCGCCGCCAGCCTTATCTGCTTAGTTCAAGGTCTTGCGGCGGATTACGGAGCGCTATCCGGGTGCTTAGCGGGCTCCCAATGTCTCTCGGAGTTTCGTCCACACCGCGGACACTACGTGCGCAGACATATGCCACAGTTGTGCAGACGTAGCCAAATGTCGTAGACACCAACACGTGGTGAAGAGTGGTGCAGATGACACTTGCGCCTGGCACACGCCCGCCCCAATCCTGCCCGTCGTTGCGTAGAGGATCCCGTGACATCTCGTACCACGTGATGGCCATGTTTTTGGGGGACGCCTTTTTTTGGAGGTCGATACGGGGCAATGACGTCCGTGCCGAAAACATAAAAACAAGCAAAACTATTTATTTTTTTTTTACGTTTTGCGGAGAGTTTGTTGCGGGTTGTTGTGTCCAGTGTTGGGGCGGTGGGAGGCGGCGGTTGCGGTGTGTTATTGTTGCAGTGCCATGCGCTAAAGAACAGAGGCCAGATTCACGAAACTATCTTAAGCCAAAAATGTACGTATGACAACAGCTCCGGAATAGTCTTTCTACGATCAAATCAACATGACCGATAACGTCGCTCAGTTACTTGGTCGCGACGACCAACGGACATTTATTTTTCTACGTGCTCTTCTCGCGGGTCCCAATTTCAAGCAGCAAGAAAAAAGAAGGAAGTACTCAAAACCGGCCACGTCGAACATGAACGCGGGATCCACAAACACCCGAGAAAAGGTACAACGGCAACGATGCCACCGACCGAGCGAGCTCGAGGCCTAGCAGGCACTCCCAGCGTTGCCGGCGTTGCTCCGACGGTCCTTGGCCAAGACCTGCCCACGACCGACCGGCTAGCTTGCTGAATGGAATGAGTAAAGCTATACGCACTCCGGAGTGCACTTCGGTCGGAAATGGCTATACGCACACCGCGGAGAACTCATGCCATTTGGGTCACCCTTTTCGAACGGTGTGTGTATCACTGGGGAGCTCGTTAACACAGCACCCCGCCTGCGTTCACGCCGCTTCGCGGCGACAGTATTGGCTGCTAATTACAAAACTTAACCAGTACACGCCGCTTCGCTGCGTCCAGCCGGCAACACAAGCCCCGCTGTCCCCGATCGCACCTCCGGAAAGGGTGTACCATACCATTTAGTTCTGCGAAGTTTCGGCGACAACATTCGGTTTTTTTAGTGTTCATCGCAAAAAGAAATGTCGTAAATATCGCCAAATGCCTCAACAAAACAAAATGTTCGAGAAAAAAAAAAAAAGGAAAAAAAAGTAGGCCCACCGCGGATCGAACTCGCGTCCACTTGCGTACAAAGCGGACATCTTTCGCTTAGAAAAGTCGCTGTGACTAGGGATGTCGCAAACCACCTTAGGTTCGATTTCGAAAGGTTTCGATATTTTCGAAGTGAACTGAGGTTCGAAATCGAAAGATTTCGATATTTTCGTATCGACCGAGGTTCGAATTCGAAAAATTCGCAACTTTCGATCACAGTGGAGTTTCGAAATCGAAAAGTTTGAAGCTTTCACGGTTTCTAAAATTTCGAGTTCGAATATTTCGAATAGCTTTTTACTTGAGGCTCGATAAATCCGAAGATTTCGAACTCTCCTTACTTTAAATTCGAGATATTCGAAAAATTCGAATTTCTTCGGATCTGAAATTCGAAAAATTCGAAGATTTCGAAATTCTTTGGATATAAAATTCGAAAAATTCGAACGCTTCGAATTTTAATAGACATAAAGTTCGAACAGTTCGAAGATTTCGAATTTCTTTCTACATAAAGTTCGAAAAGTTCGAAGGTTTCGATTCTCTTTTAACGCTAAACTCGAAAAAAAAAAACTTCGAAGATTTCGAATTTATTTTAAGTTCAAGTTTCCAAAGTTCGAGGTCCGTTTTTCATGCTCCTCCACAGTATCAGTTTCAAATAACGTTTTCACGACTCACTGGTTTTCACGAAATCAAGTTTAGAAAAGTTAGGGTGTGATACCTAGGCTCTGCGAAGTTGGTCAGGCAATTAAATGAGAAAACGAGTGTCCCGAATGGGCTGAATATTTGCCAGTGCAGAGTGACGTGTGACCTTAGATCAGTAATTGTGACCGCCAGCCCGGGGGGGTTTTTAACGTTCATCACGCAGTATTGATCACACGAACGCACTGTTTTACGATACTCATCCAGTTCGAAACGGCCAGGGGCAGGCAAGTGGTTGAGGCTCAGAAAAACCTTAAAGAGACCTGGCAAACTACCTCCCCACCCCTTGCACGCTGGTAGTAATCCGATCGAACGCCGCCTGAGTGACGCTGTCATATAGTAAGTTAAGTTTGTAATTGTCCTGGAGGTTTATTTTCCGGGACGGAGGAATCGCCTGGCAAAAAGCACAGAAGCCGACACAACTCGAGGTCGAGAAGCGTTCTACCATACAAGTGGCGTCGGAAGAGGAAAAACGGGGGGGGGGGGGGGGCTCCAGCCTCCCTTCCGGATATTTCGGACTGTTAAAGAAAATAATACGGGGAAAGAGGGCGTGGTCGAGCTTATTTTAATCTGAAATTATTTATGCATATGTATAGCTACTGTCACATGCTTAGTGTTTTGGAAGTTGCTATGCCTTTTAGACATCAATAACTGTGCCATTAATTAAAAAAATAAACATAACAATAAATGCGGGGATAAAAAGCTGGAGAAAAAAAAAAACTATCAAGCATTCACCGGAAGTGTTGTATTCTTGCATATTCAGAGGCTCAGAACTTCGAAACAAGTTTCTTATACCAAAATGTGCACAGGGTAAAGGAAACACGTCCCAGGAACGTGAAAAAAAAAAAAAAAAATGTTTTCTTTTTTTTTTCTGCAACAATATATTAGAAATCTTCTCCCATGAGTTCAGCTATTCCTTAACGTGAAAAAACAATAAATACATTATTTTATATTCAGCAGATCGCAATGATATGTACTGTCTGTGCTGTTAATTTAAATGCGATACCTCGAACAACTTAGACGAAAATAAATACCAAGTTTAGGGCATAATTGCAAGTAGATACATGTTTGGACATTTCTTCGAAACTCACCTTGAATAACAGAAATCACATCTTAAGACGACACTTACCTAGGCTATACATAGATCATTCTTTAAAAGTTTAACACCTCTACCATAAATAGCTTCGGTTATAGCGCGCTTCCAATATGGCACAAACGACAATCGTCAAAGACCCTTCGTCCTTCCTCGCCCCTTCAGAAATTTATTTCATTAAAACTAAGCATGCCAGAACATTTAAATAAACTGCATCGTCTTGCGTAAGGAACGCAGAACTGCATGTGAAAATTCAAGAGAAAAAAAAAATTACGAATGTAATGTACGAATGTAAAACCTCACTACTTGAATGGACCTCTTGGCGAATATGTGCTGCCACCTAGACACGCGAATCGGTTCGAGACTAGGTGACTGGAAAACAACGCGCGCCCAAGGCCTCTCCCACCCGTTCCACACCCAAAACGTCAGCTACATCCTGTTCACCCATTGAGGCGATGTGACCTAGATACGGCTCCCCCAAGCTCACCTTTGTCCCCATCGTGCGTAATCTTCCGCCCCGAGGTCGACACAACGAAACCGCTCAAAGGCGAGAAATGCAAGATGGCGGATTGTTTGGAACTAGATACTCTCGAACCCAGGCGCATGAAATACTCCGCGCATGCGCACCGCGTATTTCTACAAAAGGTCCATTCAAATGAAACCGTCCGCCGGTCTTTCGAAGTTCGACGAACGTCGAACTTTTACCCTAAAATTTCGTAGTTCGTCGAACTTTTGACTTTTCAGGATTCGAAAGTTCGAAACGTTTCGAATTCTCTTGATAAATAAGTTCGAAAGTTCGAAAATTGTCGATTTCCTTAGCGTAGGAAGTTCGAAAGTTCGAAAAGCTTCAAACTTTTTAGTGCAAGAAGTTCGACAGTTCGAAAATTATCGAATTTTTTGGTCCATCAAGGTCGAAAGTTCGACAAGCATCGAATTTTTCAGTGTGATAAGTTCGAAAGTTCGAAAAGGATTGAATCTTTTAGCCTAATAAGTTCGACAGTTCGAAAAGCGTCGAATTTCTTAGTTTAACAAGTTCGAAAATTCGACTTCCGTCGAATTTTATGATATAAAGTTCGAAAATTCAAAATCTTTCGAACCGCTTGATTCGATCATCGAAACTTTGGTTCGAAAAAAGTTTGCGGCATCCCTAGCTGTGACCATTCGTTTTATACGAGTTTAGCGGAGTGCGTTTAGCCATTTCCGTCCGAAGTGCACTTCGGAGTGCGTATAGTTTTACTCAAATGGAATACGCGCCCGCGCGATCGCTGACCTCAATTTTAGATTAAGGGGTTATTCTCTTCACCTTGTCATCTCCTTTTCCGAGGCAGCGGTGACGGACGCTGTCGTCGATTCTATCTCCTTCTTTTGTGTGATATGGAGCTCATTAAATAAACGCTTTGTTCATTCTGACACGCTTGTCGCCGCGGAGGCGCGTTCACGTTCAATTGTTTCCGATAGTACATTACTGTCGAGCTATAACAGTTCGTGGGAGCTATGCAATGCCGGTCCCACCTTTCTTTGCCGAGTGTCACGTCAAACGTGCGAGTCCGCTCCGAGCGTGCACAGGTATTTACGTGGCTCTTGCTGACACTAGGGAGTTTTCGTAGATCGTTTCCGCTGTCCCGCAACGCTCTCCGCAACCAGCTACGGTAGCCGGAACTCTACAGTCAAGGCCATCGCCGCGCCGGCGCAGTAGCGGCTGCTTCGTTGCGGAGGGCTTAGCGGAGAGGGAAACGCCGTCTACGAAAACTCCCTACTCTCGTAGTTGAAACGTATCTTTTTAGGGGCGAAGCTTAGGGGCTGGCCATGTCCGTCCGCCGTCCGTTGTCCGCCGTAGGCCGGCGTCGGGTGCTCGTGCTTCTGCTCGTGAGATCACGTGCTCACGAGCACGTGAGCACATGCTCACGTGCTCGTGTAGGGCAAAAAAAAAAATGGAAAAAATTATGAAAAAAGAAAAAGAAAAAACAAAAAAAGAAAAAGAAGAAAACCACACATTCTCACTGACATGAATGAAAAGGCTCAAAGAAGAAGAAAAAAAGAGAAAGAAGAAAACCACACATTCTCCTACTGACATGAATGAAAAGGCTCGGCATGCTGCGGCTCGGCGTCTACGCAGACAAGCACCACCAGAGCTTCGCCCCAAGCAACATCATTCACCACGTGGAGATGTTTAACGTCGGCTTGCTCCTGCATCTCCGAGGCCGCGAAAAATGCCGCGGCGATTTGTTTCCATCTACGTCGCTTTGCAAACGACTGGCACGGGCCGTTTTTTACCAACTATGACAGTTGTGTTGAATTCGGAGGAACGAGCTGGGAGCAGACGTCAAACTACTACTGCTACTACCACTACTAATGCTACTACGCTACTACTCTGCTACTTCGCTCTGCCCCGTATGGACCTCCGAAAAAGGCGTCCCTGTTTTTGGCGGCCCGAGGTCAGTATTGCCGAACGGAGCCGAAGTTTCGGTTTTGATTTCCGCTCGTGTTTAAAATTAGATTTAAAAATATATATCCCATTTTTCGCGAAGCAAACGACATGGTGTCTTTTACAAGGGCTTTTTAATGCAAAATCACTCATTATCCCGACATTCTCGGAATTGAGCGGAATTGAATAAGTTCACTTGAGATGGTTCAAAATAATTCAGTTCATTTTATCCTATCGAACTATAACCACTATAACCGAACTGACAGCATAAGCTGAATGAAATCTAGCCTTAACCTACCAACTCTAGCATCTCGCCTTAAATTTTTTGAACTATGCCTATTTCACAAGCTCTTTAATTTAAAGAACGCCTTAAGGCGCATTCACACAGCGGAAAGACGCGCGTCGTGGGGTGAATTTTTTGCTTATTTTTGTATTGAAAAAAGTCGCGCGCCGAGGAGGACGACGCAGGGAGACGACGCCCTCGACGCGCGCGCTTGAGCCAATCAGCGAGCGTCCGAACGTGACGTGTCGCCCTTTTCCGGTTTGGAAATGTTTTAGTTGTTTTTATTTTCGACCCACAACGAAGGCGAAAATGCAGAGGCAGGCAGAGGGGTCGGGGGATTCGTGCACTCGCCAAACGTGGCTGGAAGCATTTCAGCGTGGAAAGAAGCAAGCCGATGGGAACATCGGACTGTGAGCAGTGCTTTATGTGCGTGTACGACGCCGTGAAACTGCTCTTCACCATTTGCGCGAAAGCTGCCACCGAAGTTCGCGGTGTGTTCCTACCTCTGACTGTGCGGGAGCGATCACTCCCAATGTGTTGTGTAGTCTTTGTGTGCACCCACCACTACGGAATACAACAGTTCTCCATCGAAAACACTCTCGCACAAGCTGCGTGCAGTGTTAAAGGTACGGACGCGAAGGCTCTGGAACGCGCCGGCGTAGCACCGTGCTTTGTTTGCAGAAAAACGCGGCAAAAGAGCACCTTCTGAAGCTGCCCGTTCGAGTCCGTGCCTTTCGCCAATGCTGCGTATAACCGGAGTGTAAACGTGTATATAATCATCGCCGTTGTCCATTCAGTGAAGACGATTGTCTCCCACCGCATATGCAATCGCGAAGGCAAGGCATCAACAATCGTGCGAAGCAGACGAATAAAAAAATTTTCGTGTTCTCTCGACAAACGCGAGATTCCATGAGAAGACGCCGCCGTCGGGTGCCCTGTGTGCCTGTGTGACTGCTTCGTATTTTACGACGCCGGCGTCGACGTCGACCGCAACGCGCGTCTTTTGCTCAGTGTGAATGCGCCTTTAGCCACCTTAGCTATTATTGTATGATTATGAGCCTCTTATTTGTCTATATTAATAACTTCACAATGTTGTACTATCTTATGAAATGTAATCATCTCCCTTGAGGGTAAATGAATAAATAAATAAAAAAAATAAATACCATTTTTTGCTCTCGATCCCTAGCGGAAAACCAGTCAAGGGTGAGCAACAGTGTCCCAACGTCCCAACGGTGCAAGATTCAAAAACGAACGCCGCCTGCGGTCACGCAGTGCCCGTGCTACTGTGCCCGTGTCCACTGCTCGTGCCTAGTGCCCGTGCGTCCTCGTTCCGCCGTTCGTTGGAGCATTTGGCCGTCGTAGTGGCCGGTCGTTTTTCGGTAAGTCCACCCGAACCGCTTTGGCCATTTTCGCCTTGTTCCGACATGTTTTACACCCCTTATTGTCTGACCGGCACAGCGTTCCTATGGAGGGCAAGGCCATCCCGGTCAGGGTAGCAGTGCGTTGCCGGCCACTGGTCTGCAAAGAAAAAATAGATGGCTGCGAGTCCTGCGTCCAGTTCGTGCCCGGCGAACAGCAGATTGTGCTTGGCGCGGACAAAAGGTTCACTTACGACTACGTGTTCCCCCCGAGGAGGCCCAAGAAGCCATCTACAAACACGCCGTAGCCAAACTCATTGAGAAACTCTTCAAAGGTAGGCGAACTTCCCTGTAACCGTTTCGAAGCGCGCTTTGCTGAGCAGCCGCCTTTTTAGCGAACGTCGTCTTGTCGAGCAATGTTCGACGTGCATGGGTATAGTTTGGGGGTGTGGTTTGAGCAAACGACTTCTCGCGAATGACATTTTCTTCCCCTTGTTTGTGAAGCCATCTCGGTTGCCGTGTTCCGCCACTCGCTAAAATATGTTCTTTTGAACATTATTTGTGGCCCCCCCCCCCCTTTTTCTTCTCCCTCTCACTCCTCCCCCCCCTTTTTACTTTACTTTTTTTTTTTTAAATTTTGCACGTGCGTGTGTGATAATGGGCCCCAGGTTGGGACTGCAAGCCTTCGTGGTATGGGCATCACTGCCTTTTGCGACCCTGTGCGCCTGGATAAAACCCCTCCAAAGTACGAATAAAGTATTATTATTATTATTATTATTACTTTATGTGGAAGTGTTTTAGGTGCCATTAATTTGGGACGAGTCTATTTCGACGGCAGCTTGCAGAGTTGTCGGGCGGAAGTGCTGGCAGTTTCCTCCATTGGCTGGCTCAACCACGTGACTATACACAAACTCAACTCTGTTACGTCATGGCGCGGTGGTGGCGCGTCGGGCGCACTTCCGGTCTGGGCTGTGGGCGGATGTCCCCATTTGAGACGTATTCGTGCGTTGTTTGGAAAGGAACCAGACAAAAACCTGCATTCTCGTGAAAGCGCCACGACTGGGGCTGTACCAAAGAAGCTGAGAAAGGTTTGAAGGTCAGTTTTCATGTGCTCGGTTCGTCCGAGAAAGGGATATGTGCCGTGAAAAGGGAAAACCAGACGCCGTGGGACCACGATTGCTTCGGCGGGAAGCACTTTGGGTTGAATTCACGGATACTTGTGGTCATCAGATTTATTTGCTTTGCTCTAACATGAACGCCGGAAAACCGTCAAGTTGTCGGACCACCTGCGGACTACGTTTAGTGCGTCTTCAAGTTCAATGGCCACCTGATCGTCGAACTGGCGTCTGCTCTTTCAAACGTTTCTGCTTGTCGTCTGCTCTTTTAGACGACACCGGCCCGTAGACCGAATGTTGGCCCGGTACTTACGATAAGAAGTAAGTGCAGGCCTCAAATGACTTAGGTTTTAAGGTTGGTAAGCAGGCTCGATGTAAGCAGTAGATGTAAGGAGTTGTTGATCATTGTTACCAGGGGCCATCACCGACTTGTTATGCCCGATTCACTTGGTTCGTCCGATTCTCCTTGCGATTTCAGTATATCGACGTCGACCATCTTAGCTACGGTTCACGGCTTTTGCAGCCCGAGTGACGTCGCGACTGAAATTTGCGAGCGAATTCTCATCACTGCGAATCGGGCTTAGCGTCCAATCTGCGGCGTCCACAGCGGAATGAATCTCCGCATGTCACATTATTCAGCGCAGTTCTGCGGTGTAACGAGCCTCGGTAGTTTCGCTGAGGCCGCTGAAGTAGTCAGACATTGCCGGGAAGACATAGAATCAACAATTCAAACGAAAGGGCAGGGGGACTGACACTGACGCCGACAACATTTCATTTCAATGGTTTGTTTATGGGCGACGGCGAGCTTCTTGCCCACACTCCATCGCACATGCGCGGCAGCCGGTGGCGTCAACTAGGGGCGCTCCGGTTTTTTTGTAAACATGAGTTGCGTATAACTGCCGCCAGTGTTGCCGTTGGGCGGTTGGTGAAAGTAGCCAAAACACAGGTCAAAAGGAGCCATTTCATTTGTCTTGGCGCCAAAATGTCTCCACCGTTTATTTTCTAAAAAGAGGCGTCGTACGAAGTGATAAAATGAGCTATATCCAGCCTTAATCAACGTGAATAAATGCCTCCCACATTGAGAGTAATTCAGATAAGTTTTTTAAGACTCATGTGCAGGTCAATTTGGAGTCGTTTTTCTCTTGCAGCACACAGCCCGAACTTTAGTCCTCAATCGCCACAAGGACGTCCAGCTCATCTTGTTTCTGAATCTGAGTTTTTGTAAGTGAAACATGAGAAAACATGTGCTCAAAATCCGAATTCGATACTGGAAAAGGCACACTCCAGAAACGCTCCTGTAAGCGTTGCTCCGTGCCAGAAGTTGAGGCAGGTTGTACGGTCCCGGTGTGCTAGAAACTGACTGCAGGTGTCAATTTCTGATTTTAGCTCAAGAGGAGATCAGCCAAAAAAGTGAAGTGGAAGTCCATATGTCTGCTCCGCTCTAGTCGCTCTCTATAGTCTCTGGGTTTATGGCGTTGAGCCTTCAAAATGCGATGAAGAATTAGGAAGCCGTAGTTGCATCTGACTGCCATTTTCTTTAAAAAATAAATAGCGTTCGTGAACATTTTTTTATCTTCAATTGGAAGTTTCGATAGCTTCTCGCTGAAGAGTCTCCCAGGTCTGCTCTTTATGGACTGGGAAGATATATCTCATATTGACCAGGTCCAAGGATAGCAAGCTTGTCGATGTATTGTGTCGCAACACTGATGGGACAACACTGACGAGATCAGAATGTCGCGGTGTTTTTTTTTTTTTTTTTTTTCTGAATGCTTTGCTTTTATAGTGGCTGACAAATCTTGCATTTGCAGAATTTACACTTTGCCGCCGTTCCGTTGTCAGCAGATGGCATCCAGCTGCAAGAAGTATTGATGAACACATACGGGTGAATAACAGCGCGGCATAGACGCAGCGTTAATGTTTTTATGCACAGCATGCAAAAAGAAATTGTAACGAAGCTTACCATTAATCTTGCTGTCTTTTCTCCACTCGTCGAAGCTATCATTTTGAAAGCCTGTAGTAATGCTAGAAATGATACAGCAAATCTTTCTGGGCCTGTTAGAAAACAAAAGCCAACAACTAAGTTTGCCAAGGAAGACTGATTTTAATGCAGCTGCTGCTTCCGTTTATATTAGGTTTGTGGCTTGTATTGACCACTCTTTCAGTAACGTGATGACCGGAACATGCCGCGTTTTTTTCCTAATTTTCTTTTAAAGGTATTTGTATGTCAGAAATCATGTCATTTTCTGACCGAGTATAAACCTTCTCTGTACTAAAAATTCGCCAGAATAGAATTAAAAGTAGCCAAAAAGGCCAACGGCCAACTTAAAATTTTGGTCGCCAGACCGTGCTCAAAAGTAGCCAATTTGGTGCAAAAGTAGCCACCAACGGCAACACGGCTGCCGGCATACTTTTGCGGGTATCATATAGGCCGGGGGTAGCCAGGCTGACCCGGCCTAAGAGGCCAAACAAAACCACGAAACTTCCAAGAGCTGGGGGGGGGGGGGGGGGGGGGGGGGGGGGGACTTTTGTCCGAGGAATAACTAATCTTGAACTACTTTTTCAATCTATCAGAGTCAAAAGCAGTCCACCTGTACTTATGTACAGTAGCACAGACTACACAACCAACACCGCATAAACTCGTTCCATGTCCTTTTTTGGTAAGTCTTCGTGTGACCGAGGTGGGGGGGTGGGGGGGGGTGGGAGTG
>JABSTQ010002102.1:0-35416 GCA_013358835.2 Ixodes persulcatus | reverse complement strand
TTGTGACCTTTTGTGTCTTTATTTCGTCTGCCTTCGTTGCTGTTGAGGCCACGTGTCATAAAGCCGTGTAGATCTCGCACATTCCGTGATTGAGAGGGTGTAGGAGGTGAACATTACCGCCCGCATCTAATTCAGTAAACAGCAAAAGGAAAGAAAAAAGAAACAAGTTTCGCGCTTCAAGAAAAGCCTTTGATGTGCTAACTTGCAGCCTGCTTGTAACGCCGGTTCATCGGTCTTCATAAAAAACAAGATAAAAAAATATTTTTAATTTTTTTAGGTTTGATATTTTATCACGTTGTTAGTAATTGTGACGACATTGAGGTAACTCCCTTTGGTGTTATAAAAGCAGGATGTGAATCGCTATAAAATCTCACTTTGCTTAGCGAGCAACCTCCACAGTTTCAGCTGGTTGGAAGGCCATTCGTAAGTTGAGCAAGACCTTCAAGCTTACTCAAATCATGGTCAGTCCTCACTTTAAAGTTTTAGAAGGAAAAGGCGTTTAATTAAGATATATATATATATATATATATATATATATACTCTTTCTTTCCCACGTGTGCTCTTTAAGAAGACGATGACAGCAGGAATCGGTGACATGCCGGTCAAGTGGTACACGGTCCGCGGACGAAACTCGCGATTCGGTTCATCGCGTGAATCGGCTGTAAATGGTGAATTTGCTTGAAATAAGAAATAATTAGTCGAGCGTACGTTTTTAGCAGGAAAGGAAAAAAAAACTTTCTGAAAAAGCAGATCAATATAAAATCTTTTTAGCGCCATTTGAGGTTTCCTCACTCGGTGGTTTAGTCGAAACAATCTTAGCCAATTTTTTATGGTTCAATTAGTTTTTTTGTTTCGGGTAAAGTGGAACAACCGACTATACTCTGTTTGACTTTAAGGCCCACCGAAGCCGACACTACGAGTCGATGGAGCCGATAAGGCATCCTACAAAGTGCTTCGTCGAGGTGCTAATCGATTTTTGGCTTCCGCTCTAACCAACGTTACTAGAACCCTGAGTTGGGAACTCACCGTTAAAACATGGGCCGTTGGCGTCCACCGAGACCGAGCTAAATACGACAACAGCGCCACCCTTTATAATTTGTCCTTACTGTGCACCCCTTAGAAAAAAACTGTGATGCTTTTCTGTTGAAAGGCTGTTGAAAAAAAGTCATCAGAGGATATAAAATGTCAATAGCTTTTTCATCTGACTTTCTCTAACTTTTCTGTTGACTTTCTTTTGAATATTGGCCCACTTTGTAATAAGAAGTCAACAGACTTTCTGTAGCCTCCAAGATGTTTTTTCTGTAGCTTTTCAAATGAAATGCTACAGCTTTTCAAACGGAAAAGCTACAGAAGATTAAAAAGAAAAAAAGGCTTTACAGCTTAGCTATTCATTCAACAAAGTTTCGGAAGCTTACTGTAGCTTTCCACTCTCCTCCAAATTGGCTGCCGAAAAATGACGTTAAAAAAAACGCGATCTTTTCTTACATTTTGTTAGTATGTTACTAAATCAGCAAATGTTAGTAACTTTTGTGGTATTTGAAGGCACTACTACATTAGAAATGAACACAAACACAAACACCATGAAGCACTAAACACCTGAATCCACACTGCTCCAGAGCCTTATATAGCCTACATATTGAAGGTAATCATTTGGCCGGTGACCACCTTAGCACTTATTAAGGTTCCAAGTCTTTGATCTTCTCTTCGGGAGTCGGTCAAAGGGAAAACGGTGTTTCGAAGTGCGTGGACGATATCTCTTACTAAAACGCATTGGTACAACTAATAATAATTCGGCGCAGTCGCTAAAACAACATCCGCAAAAAACGGCTCCTAGAAGAAATATTATCGCTTCTCTGCATAGCACAACTCAGGACGAAGCGAGTCAAGGCAGTTTCTCCACTTTCAAATAGTTCTTTTAATTTGCTTTACTAGTTGACTATTGAATGTGGTCATTAAAGTCACTATAGTCAGAACGGCAGGGCATGCCTTTCGAACGCCTGGCCTCCAGGACGCTCCCCATGCCTTCCGTCGAGCTTTGACTGCACGCGCGCGCTCGAGGTGCGCGAACGCCGAAGCGTTGCTAGGGGTAGTAGGCTCGCGCTGGAGGCGGGAGAACTGAAGCTGCTTCCCGTTCTCACTTTGTCAGAGACTACTGAGAAACTTAGCGACTTTTGGCGTCTAGTCGGGGTGTACTATGTTCAATAAAAATTCAACAGAAAGTCTGTAGCTTTTCTATTGACATTGGCTACCAAGAGTCAACTGAAAATTTTCAACAGAAAGTAAACAGAAGCGTCTGCAGTCATTCTGATGACACTGTCAAAAGAAAGTCAGCTGAAAAACAAATCAACATAAAGTTAATAGAAAGTCTACAGCTTTTCTTTTGACTGAGGCTGAAGAAAATCATCAGAAAGGTCAGCAAAAACTCAACACATAAAGTTAATAGAACGTAGTCTACAGCTTTCTTTTGACTCCATGCTGAAGAAATCATCAGAAACGGTTTCAACAGAAAGTCAACAAACTTTCTGTTGACCATGTCAACAGAACGTCAAAGTCAAAAGAAAGTAATCAGAGTCAACAAGAAGTCAACAGGTTTTCAATAAAAAGTCAAAAATCATTTTTATAGGGGTGGCACCTTGGAACATTCAGCGCATGTTTTGCGTAAAAACCAACGGGAAAAAACTCTTTTGTAAGTAACTTTTATTGGAGTTTAGTACAATGATGGCGCGTGATGATTCTAAAATCTTAGTTTGCAAGGTTTTGCGGCACAATTAATATTGCTTTTATACAACATGCCTCAGCGGTGATTTCAGGTAGTAGCGCGTCCCGACCTAGGTGCATCTTAGCTTCGGTAGTAATCGCGGTGCGTCCGCTGGGGAGACGGGGGTGGCACCCCTGTCACCTCTTCTACCGTATCTGTTTCGGCGCCGTAATGGCCAATTAAAACCAAAATAGAAGTCACGCGCAGTTCCTCGAGTGGCCGCTGCGGGAGAAATGGCGGCGTTGTTATCGCCATTAGCTCAGGTTCTGGAGGTCGGGTCGGTGCCACTTTTTCAGAGCAGTCTCTATGGCAGTTTCCAAACTGAGTGGTTTAGTAACGTTGGCTATAACCAAATTAAGTAATCACGCACATTGAACGCGCCGTGACCCTGTAGGAAGTCGACGACGCTACTTGTTCGCACGAGCCCGACGACACGTGGATTTAAAATAACGTTGTACCTATTAGCCCCGTGCGCGACCGAAAGCGTCGCTTTGGTCGGCCTTCCACGATTGGCAGAACGCTGACTATGACGTCGGAAAGGGGATTTATCATCGACGGAAATAAGAGGAATGAAAGAACTTTAATTTTGACGGTGTTGGCAGTGTTCCTTTGAGAGCGCAATGATTTCAAGCTTCCACCGTGCTAATAACAAACACCATCGAACTTGTTGTTTGCAAGGTAATGACGTCACAAGGGGGAACCACAGGAGGGCTCTACCAAAACATCTCGCCGCTAATACTCCGTCCACCCTTAAGCTGACACTGCAGCCAAAGTTATAAGCGTGATCTTGCCCGCGCTTTTGGCTTTGAGATACGTATTTCCAGCGCGAGCTCTCGTGTTGTGGAAGAACGCTTTAAGAGGGGACACTACCTGGGAATGTCAACTTTTGAACCGCTCACTTAATCGGCGTGATATTTTCAGGTGGTGTTTGCAGCCTTATAGAAGGAGGGCAAGCAAAGCTTCAGCCCTGTGAACCAATTTTATACCCCCAGAACAAAGTAAAGCATAGCTTTGAATGGAATCTACTCGATAAATTTATCATTGAGAAATGATGTTGATAAAAACATATTTTTTCTGGTGGAATGGATACTGGGATACCTGTTGCTGGTTTCCATAAAAAGAAATTTTAGAGAATATGCCTTTTCAGGTAAACAATATGTACAAAAAAAACTTTTTTTTCACATTTACCAAGTTTTGCAAATTACAATTTTTCATAATAAAGGAACATGAAAATGCAAAATCTAAGTTCATAGTAACGGGCTCCATAAAATTTTGGAATATAAGCCGCAAATATCAAGTGTCTTGATAGTTTCATACTGCAATGATAGTTTTATTAAGGGGGGATTTATGCCAAAAAGTGGATTGGAGAAAAACGCATTCAAAGTGCTCGAACCTCTACCTTTTCTTTAACATTGGTGGACTGAACAAATATTTATAAAAAATTAACTACGCACTGCATACAAGTGAAACTTTCTGGGAATACTCTCTAGATGTGGGCAGATGTAAATAGGGCATTTTTCAAAATCAACTTTTCTGCAGCATTTTCTTCTTTTTTTGGGGGGAGGGGGGGGGGTAGCGTCCTTGAGTTCTTGTGCTTCTGGCATTCACTGCATTCTCAGCTTAAAGGAGGGTTCCTGCAACGAATTTTGACTGTTTTCTAATTCGCACCGAACCAGAGCGCACTGAGCGTAGTAACTTAGTAAAACATTTCTCGAAATTCGGTTCATTTTAGAGGTTATAGGCAAATTAAAATTACAAAAACGAGGAAAAAATAACCTCTCTCGTTACGTCCCTGGTCCCGTCTTGGGTGGAAAATGGTAGAAGCGAAGCGACTGGCCAATCGGCTGCCGCTGATATGCTCATGGTAGCTTCCCCTGCAGTCGTATGCGCGTCAACAGGCAGAATCGGTGGTCGAGTGCGCTAGCGCACACCAGCTCGAAGCACGAAGAGCGCAAGCTCGCGCTGCATAACCCAGGATCCTGGGTTCAATCCCCACCACTGCCCGTTTCGATCTGAATGAGCATCGTACCGGCATGCAGTTGTGAATCGCTACTGCGTGATGCACGTTAAAGTCCCCAGGCTAGTGGTCGTACTGCACTGGCTAAATTTCTCATCTACAGCTGGAAGACTCGTCGCCCGTTGAAGCAGACCAAGTTGTAGGCTGTATAAACATACACAGAACCCCCCCCCCCCCCCCCCCCCGAATTTTTTTATGTCATCATACTGTGTCATCATTTCAGTCAGTATGTCATCATATACGATCTGGATGAGCATCGTAATGGCGTACGGTTGTGTATCACTACTGCGTGATGCACGTTAAAGACCCCAGGCTAGCGGATGTACTGCACTGGCCGAAATTGCTCATCAACAGCGAGTGACTCGTCGCAACTTTGAAATGGCTGACCAACTACACGCTGTATAAATATCCCCACAGCCCCAATTATTAACACTGAAGAACTCTTTGACTACAAGTAGTCAAAATACCTCGCTCCCTTAGAGCGCCGCGCCTAAATTTGGGTCGTCGTATTCGAAGAGGACGAGGGCCCGAAGCGGAAGAGGACGAGGGCTTGTCCTCGAAGACTCCGTACTGGCACGGCAATCCCAACGATGTTCCGCCAACGTTGGCATGACTAGCTCCCACATGATATTTTCTTACTTTATTCATAGTGGTCCTGCAACGCTATCAGGCATTATCGCAGGGGACGAATAGACACGAGAAAAACAGTTCAGCACTTGCGGCACAAACAATTTCACAAGACAAGGCATTTCAGTCCTTAAATGGGCCCTGCAAAGACTTTTTTACTGGTTTTTAATTTGCACCGAACCTGAGCGCACTGAACGTAGTAACCTAATGAAACTTTCTTTTCTCGAATTTCGCTTTATTTTAGAAGTTATAGGCGAATTAAAATTACAAAAACAAGCAAAAATAACCTCCTTCATGACGTCTTTGGTTGCTTGAGTGGCCCTGAACTAGACGAGGGGTAGTTAGCTCAGCGAGCGGTGACGGCGGAGCACTCCGTGTCGAAGGCTCGAGAGGGCGCCACTAAAGCATGTTCTGGATAGGCTGTATGAAGCGGGCAGCCAGTGCGGCTCGCATTGCATTTGCTGCGCCATTAAACACTAATTCGGCATGACACTTCATTCGCCACAAACGAGAGCAAACACGGGGTAAAGATCAGTTCAGAACGGGAGCCGCTTCGCGCTGCCATAATACGAAACGGCCAAACCGCAAGACCAAAGCTGCTCGCCGAAGGCCTTGGGAACGCTCAGAACCGGTTGGATCCTCCAGTCCGTACAACCGCCGCGCCGCCGCGTACATCTGGGATCTTTCTACGCTCGCCGCTCGTTGGCGCCTGATCCCACTACACCTTTCTAGTATGCGTCGCCTTTTCCACCGCTTGGTGGCGGGTATGTCGAGGGGTCATTTCTTGTTTCCGTACTTTATAAACTGCATTTGTTTCTTTTCTGATCTAAAAAAGTGAACAAAAACTACTTTTATAAATAACTGAAACGGTTAGCGCCACTTATAATTTGTATTTCGACAAGAAAGAATCTTTTAGCGGCTCTGACCAATAGTAAGGCCAGGACCTAAGACGTCACATATCGCCCGCTTTCGGCACCACGGCTCGCCCCCGTAGGTGGAGGAGGTTTCCGCGTCGTCCTGTTAAAATACGACGCACCGATATTTAGTTACTCTCTCCGTGCCTGCTGGCTTGCGCGAACCCCGAGGGACGTGGAAACCGCAAAAACTGTAGACGCTTAAATATGATTGCAGGGCCCCTTTAATAGATTTTAGAAAAAAAAGATTTTTTTTTTCTTCAAATCTGTCCTGGTGCGACGTTCCATTATTTTATGCATGTGATCTTTTCTTTTGGATATGTAATTTTGAGGTAATAGATAGGATGAGCTAATAATGCCTGTTGTGTTAAAATAGATTCTGTATAAAAACCTCAGGCGCAAATGTTTTCGTCGTTCTGCCAATGGATACAATCTTAACTCTTTAATCATGTTGGTGACGCTCTCAAAACGGTCGTACCGCATCAGGACGAATCGAGCTGCACGATTCTGAATTCGCTCTAGCGCAACAACATGGTTTTGCTGCGAAGGGTCCCCAGTGGGTGAAAGCGTACTTCAAAACTGGTCGTACATAATTAAGGTAGGCGAGCTCCTTAATTGCTTTAGTGGGCTTTTTTTTAATTTCAATTCAGGAATCCAAGTGCTCGGCCGGCCCTCATTACAACATCGTCATTGTGAGTGTTTCAAGTGCAGTCAGCTGATAGTGTGACATCTAGATATTTAACTGCTTGGGCCCTTCATCCTCACAGGGACGAAGCCCTCGGTAGGTTCCCTCTGTCAACCAGACCCATGACGCTGGAGGCATGGATTCCTTCCAGGGCACTCCACAGCACTGAAAAGCCATATTTCGCTTCTTTAGTAGAATTGGAGAAGCAAAGCTTCATGATTTCATTCAGCTTGATCCTACTTGACTCCCTCCTGACACTATATTTATCCTTTCATTCCCTCTTTCGTACAATAGCTCTTCGCAAGTACGAGGCTTTACCATAAAGTATAATAAAGAGAATGTTATTCACTCCTTACCCCGCACATGCGCATGTCGCCAGACGACGCGTACACTGGATCTGCTGCAGTCTTCACAATGCCTCGCTGAAGAAAGGAACAAATTCAATAGGAAATAGCTGAGCAGAAGCTGCAACGTGCTGAGTATGAAAATGCTCGCCGTACCAAAAAGTCGCCGGAGGATCGTTTGGCGACGGATCGCGAAGTAAGTTTTCATAAAAGAAGAATGCTCTAAGATTTCGACGTTGTCCGCAGCAAAGCACCGCAGAAACACATCCTCGTTCTTTTACAGCGGAGCTGTTAAGGGCTATAGTTTCCCTAGGACCGTGTCCATCCGCATAGAAATGTCGACACAACACTCAGGTTGACGCCGTCGCTTATAGATCGCGGCAACCTTTCCAGCCTTTCCACTCTGAGTTGCCGACTTGCGGACGGCCATTACTTCAATCCCACCATAGAACAGCTTCCCAGGTCTTCCTTCTTCACCAGAGTGGAAAAGCTGAAAGTTTCTGTGTTTGCAATTCGGTGTAAGGCGACCATGTGGTGTTCAAATTATCTGTGCGTTTATAAAAAAGGCAGACGACAATAATTATCGTTTAATTTCTTAAAAATTATGATTATTTCTTGCTTAGCCGATATTCGTTTATGTTGTTTTGCTTCTCCTATTGCTTCCTTCGAAAATATGCCGGCGAAAAAAACGAAAAAAAAAGAAAAAAAAAAGACCTTTTAAATATACATCACTCTGTTGATGAAACTTGCTTTGATTTGTATGAGCAGTGGCGCCTTTGTGGTGCGCAGCCATATATATCACAATATCGCAGCTGAAGTCGGTGACTGGCGTGCAGTAGAAGGTACGTCTCCAGCACGCGCTCGTTTCCTAACGCTGGGCTTTGGCTGGTCTTTAGACAGACTGTGAAATGGACTAATTAGCCGGCTAACAATAAAATGCACCGTTCTCCACTCTGATGAAATTATTTCGCCGATTGAAGTTGGTTACGAGCTCTGGGATGTCAATTCGATCTTCGATGTCCTCCTCTCTAATACCGGTGTAACCCCTGAAAAAAAAAAAAATTTTTACAAGAAAAAAAAGAAAAAAAGAGAGCAATATTGACCCCGCGAGACACGATTTAGTTGGTAGTCACCTCCTCTCCACTTGTTTTTTCTCTCGGCATTTCAGGCGCGTGGCGAAGAGGTTGATCGGCTTCGCCTTCACGACTGAGATGGTCATTCCGGAATGACCCGTGACGTCATGGACTTCGCACACAGAATTTCAAATAAATCTCTCGCCGTCAATATTGCTCTAAAAATACTTTTTTTTCGCGTAAAATTTATTTATAGACATGCTTGTCCCAACCAAACTGTTAAAAAAAGCATGTTTTTTTTTTCCCTTAAGGGGCCCTTTAAGGCTGAACTTCACAATCTTAAAAAAAAAACCTGGTCATTAAAAAGCTCTTAGGGGTTCTTCGTCTTGTCCATATTTTGCGCCATAAAAAGTTATTTTAGGCACTTTCTAAAAGTGGTCTTCGTAAGAAACTTCTAAGGGGTTCTTTTAAGCTCATTTTTTGATGCAAAAGAATCATTCATCGCCAAGTTGAATATTTAGTGCTCCAGGGGGTGATAGTGCTTGAGGCGAAACCGTTCTTCATGAGCTGAAAGAGGTCTTGGGGCGTCGAAGAACCTTTCAAGAACAAATTTTTTTTTTAGAGTGCATGGAACGAATATGCGGCAAAGAACCGACGAACTTTGCCCGGCGGCGCGTTCACTTTGCGCGCGGCGCAGCCGTCACTCTTCTAACGACACGCGTTTAGCGAACGCCGCAGGGCAAAATCTATCACTTTTTTCGCTCCGTAGAGTACAGCCTTGAAGGCTGGTTCACACTGACCCGTTTTCTTACGTTACGCCTAAGTCACCGAAACATTCGTGTCTCGAATGTCGCGTGCCAGGTACCTCCTTGAATTGGTAGCCACGCTTAATACGAAGCACAGATTTCCCGGTGACTTTTCGTAAGGTAACGTAACGTAACGTGACGTAAGAAAACGGGTCAGTGTGAACCAGCCTTTAGGGTCCGGTATCCGCGGCTTTGGACAGATCACGCAGGTGCCGACGGGACCGGCAACGGCGCGTGGTCAACCATTGCTCTTGACACGGTAGAAGAAACACATTTAGGTGATGACTCTGGCCGCTCTTTCCGCGGAGAGCGAGCGACCAGATCGTGTTCGGAGCTTGCCGCGAACCAGGCTTAGTGTGTCCCGCGCCGCCGCGGAGGGCGCTGAGGTATGAGGTTCCTCGTCGGCGGCCACGGTGTCGGCGGCGGAGCGTGCTCGCTTTTTTCGCGGTGTGGTGGTGTGGTGGTTGTGTGCGGCCAGTGGCTGGCCTCATGTTTTGCTTTGGTGCTGTATCGATCACAGGTGCCACTATCGTGCACGAAGGTGAGCCTTAACCCGAAGAAGAAGGAAGAGAACACAGATTTACGGACTCTGGCGACTTGGTGGTGGCGTGGCGGCGGTGAGGTACAGCAAGAAGCGGTGAGGGAGGGAATGCGGGACCACCACTGGGAGAAACAAATGGTGCGGTCGGTTTGGGAGGGATCCCATACTTGGGCGCCATCTATCCCCGTGCGAGTGAAGCGGGCTTGGTGCGCCGAACATAATGTGGCCGCCGCGTCGGACAGAAAGTCATCACCTAAATGTGTTTCTTCCACCATGCATGGGTATAAGAAGAAGCGGTGAGCGAGGGACTGCGGGACCACCGCTGTGAGAAACAACCGGAGCAGTCGGCTTGGGAGTGACCCTATACTTGGGCGCCACCTATCCCCGTCCGAGTGAAGCGCTCGGTGCGCCAAACATAATGTAGTCGCCGCGTCGGACAGAGAGTCATCACCTCAATGTTTCTTCCCCCCGTGCTCTAGAGAACGCAGTTAGAGTTTGCGCTGGTGTTGAGGTCGCGCTGCTCACAGCAAGCGCCCCAGGTTGCAACTCCAGTGCGGAGCGGGTGCAACGAGTCTGGGATTTCGGACCTAGTCGCCTCCATAGCGCTGTAATAACAAAATGAGCAGCTCCATGAAAGATTTGAATAAACGATCACCCTCAATTGAATAAAAAATCACATGGGTTGAGACATTCCGTCAGATACAATGAGAAAGACATAGCGCTAACAAGCAGTTCCTACCTCACCGCGCAGCTACCCTTCCTGCGCAGGGGAGACGAAAGCGCAGAAAAGAGTGTTAGAGCACCACTTAAGCCCCCCTTCTAACTCTGCGAGGCTCAGCGCTGTTGGTGGCGCGTTTTGACGCCACCAATAGACCGTGTTTCGCCCTCCGCTAAGCCCCTCCGCTACCCGGAACTCTACAGCCAAGGCCATCGGCGCGCAGGCGCAGTGGCGGTTTCTTCGTAGCGGAGGGTTAGCGGAGCGGGAGACGCGGTCTACTAAAGGTCTATTCACACGATGCATCTTGTTGGCGAATCTTGTGTCGCGAAACTAGGTTTCGGGAAACAGATTCCTCGTCTGAACGCGACCGAAAAAGTGGCGCGTGTTCCTCGCTTTTGGAGCAATTTTTCGCTGAAACCTCACCGAGGCCTGTCAATCACCCGAAGGAGAAACGCGGACGCTGCCAATGGCCGCTCGACTTCGCTATGACGTCTGACCTTCGAGGAGGAGCGAGCATTTGGAGGAGTCTGATTTTCGGCCGATTCCGTATCCGAGCCAAAGCCGAAAGAAAACAAACAAACATAGCGAGCGACAAGCGGAGAAGCGGTGCGTACGGGCGACGAGTCTTGGTCCTACTCGGTTGCAGGTGTGTGAACGGCGCCTACAGAACGGGTTGGTGGCGCGGTGCAGATTCATCAACAGTCGCGACGAGTGCATGCGCCGTATATAAACATGATGACTGCGGATAACTTTCTTTATTAGCGGTACAAAAATGTCCGAAATGCTTCGAGATCATCTGCCTGTTCTTTGACGTTCGCGGTCTTTCCCGGGTTTGGCAGGACTATTAAACCCAGTGAGCCGAATCTGACCAAGTTCTTTGAGTGGTATTAATAAAGCGGACTGTCTCTTCACACTGTGCGTACTTCATATCATTTTGATGCGAAACGCTTGGTATTCCCGGTGCAGATGACAAACAAGGTTTGGCGAAATTCTCGTGAGTCAATACGTCACAAGTTTCGCGCGTCAAGCTCCACGTGTGAACAGGCCGATTTCGCGAAATCTTGGTTTCGCTAAACTGTGGCGCGTTGAAAAGATGCATCGTGTGAATAAGCCTTAAAACTCTCTACTCCTTCGCAAGTCCTTCCTGCGGTGCAACCAACACCAACACAGGCAAGCGTGCAGGTTTTCCAAATAAACGTATCAGTTTAAAACAGATGTACCTTATCAAGCAGGTCAGAAAAAAGATTAATACAGGGTGTAAGATAGGCAGGTGAGGAAACGGCCACTGAAAACGTTCGCAGAGGTGTGACCAGATAGATGTCGCGGCGGCATGCGGAAAGGTCATGGACTCGGGTTTGTATGGAACTGCGAGGGAACGCACCATGTCAGCGCTCTTTAATTTAAAGTAAAATAGTTACTAAAATCTGGAGAAATAAAATTACCACACGATTATCTTTCAACATTTTCTTTGGCATTAAAGGGATACTGAACCAAGGAATTTAGTGTCCAAATAAGTGGCGCACGTTCTTTCCACGAGCTAGCAGCCGCCGGGGTGTGCGAGCACACGCAACAAAAATGACGTCAAAGACCTCCATTCGCGGTTAAGATGACAGTGAAATGTATGGGCTTTGGGCCAAAGGAGAATAAAGACAAGTTTTTCATCTACACAGTGGTGCCTGGTCTAAAAGGTAAGCGATTATTTGGTCTAACAAGCACGTAGCTTTCACTTGTAGAGATGAAAAGCCTGTTTTTATTCTTTTTTGGCACGAAGCCCATGCATTTCACTGTCATCTTAACCGCGAATGGAGGTCTTTGACGTCATTTTCGTTGCGTGTGCTCGCGCACACCGGCGGCTGCTGGCTCGTTAAAAGAACGTGCGCCACTTATTATGGACACTAAATTCTTTGGTTCAGTATGCCTTTAATGCGCTTTCCAAGCCGCGTAAGCGGCTGGCATTGTGGAGTACAGGCTCTCCCACTCACCATATTCCAAGTGCCCGCTTTTTTGATTCGAGCATCCTTGAATTGAATCCAGCTTTAATCCTATTTAATCCAAGCGTCAAAAAATGTAACTTGAGCTGTCACCACTTTCATCCCAACGCAGTTCATTAATCTGAGAGTTACTCAAATTAATTCGCACGTATCCGTGAATCACCAATGACTGCTGCTTGCCTGTCAGAACTGTTTTATAGTTCTGGTGTGCTTGCAAGTCGTGAATGAAGTTTTATTCTCATATGCCCGTTTAATTGCAACTTTAGCATATTCCAAATCCATGCACTTCGCGGTACGTTTGCGCCATGTCGCGGTTTCATCAACGGCCGTCGTCTGTTTCTCTAAACGTCTGCAGAAACTTGGCGGTAGGCTTGCGCCGTGACGCTATACCAGACGATTACACGGCAGTCTCTGTTTGGATGAGTTGTTGCGTTTGGGCAAACCTGTCATGCTGGACATATTTGGCACAGTTTGACCACAGTGTTGTGTGACGGTGGACCAGCTGGCTTCAAAAAACGTCGAACTAAAACCTTGCTTGCACGTAAACTGCGGAAACTTATAAGCTGGATCTCCGAAGACACCCACAGGCGGGGTGAAACAGGCGCCGTCAACGTATTCACGACAAGCCTCAGTTGTCTTCTCAGCTCGCCTTCATTTTACAACGCTGCGTGCCTTATTGAATATTTTAGTTTGTAATGTAAACTAGAAGCATATATTCAATATATTTTTAGTTTGCTGGATCAAACTTGCGTGGTTCATTCACAGTTTACGAAATAAATTGCCAGTGGTCGCGTTGCCTGCGAAATAATAGGGATATTTTGTTTTTCGTCTCTTTGCGTGGCGCCATCTACGCGAGATTAAGAGGGGAGTAGGTTTCTTGGTTCCTCCTCAATGGTGTGGAGGAGGATGGCTTGCGTTGGACGGTGGCGGTGGTGTAGCAGTTCGGGCAAGACAACTGCTTACGCGGGCGGTTTTACGTAACAGTTTAATAAGAGACAGTTTAACATACGGAATACAGGAATACAAACATCGACAACCTGAGCCCCGGACTTGGCCGCCGTTAGAGAGCGGGCTCCTTTCTCTCCAGCGGTACCGAACCAAAGACCCCCTCCCTTTGTCTCGCCTGTGCTCTTATTTAGAGCAGCCTGTCCCTCTTTCCCATCTTCCCGTGGGGGTCAACATTCTCATCCGGCGCTCCGAGCCCAGGGCTAGACGGCGCCAGGCGTAGGAGGCGCAGACAAGTCTGGCCCTCAGACACGACAAATCACCCCTGGCACTCCGAACACCGGCTGGAGGGACAGGTGCCGACAGACGAAGCACAGCGCCCGAGACACTTCTAGGAAAGTGACTGGCACTTGTCAATGGGAAGCGACCAACGACTCTCAAAGCAAACACAACCCCAAGCGGTGGCACTGGTCGGCTACCAGAGAAAAACACTTAACCGCGGAGCCTCCCCAGCTGCAGGCCGCCGACCGGGGAGCGGAACGCCACGCGGCCCGCTCCCGAGTAACGGGACACCCGCACCGCAGAGGCGGCTCCCCGCCCCACGCGCAAACTTCTCCCTTCTAGAGGTCGTAAACAACCCCGAGCGAACCCCACACGTCTCCCCCAAAATCGTTCCCGCAGGGCCTCCAGACAAAGTAAGACAACAAATAAAAAGGCTCCGGAACCTTACAAGGGGATCTGAGCTTCGTTATTCGGGTACCAGCTCTACGCACAAATGGTAGGCTCCCGTGAGTCATGGTTAGTTGATCTGCTGACCCTTTCGCTCGCCTTCTCATGGGGCCGATCAAGGTCGTCGGTCTGTGTTATACATGATCGGGGATTTGATTCCCGTTGAGCCACTTTGCAAATACTGCAAATTATAAATAATTATGCTTAAACATATTTATAGGTATATTGTTTATGCTTTTTGAGTACGCCTTATTTAAGCTTCAATGCTTATTACTTGCTTGCTGTGGGATGTGTATGCTTTATGTTGCCTTGGCCTGCGTCTAGTGAGTTTTTGTTAGACTCGAGCGAAACCCGTTTTGCAAGAAATCCAGTGCTTAAACATATTGTGTGTTAATTAATATCGGTTTTTGTTGAAACTTCCAGTATTTATTTATGTCTTCATGGGGTCGACCAGGTACTCACTGTTCGTGTGAGTGGTAATTTAAATGATAATTTGAGTTTAAGGATAATGTTTATTAATGTTCTTCAATTCTTCGTGAATATAGTATTAACGAGGTACAATTATCCAGAGTACATTGCGAAAAAATGGCACTTCTTTGCATATTCGCTGTGGATACTTCATTGCTTCAATGATTGCTGTCCGAAGATTCCGATTTATAAAAGTTCGCTCTTTTAAAATTTTATTGCTTGAATGTTCGCTGTTTGAGCATAATATTCATAAAATCTTCGGAGGCAGTACATTCATTCCACATTAAAAATTGTGAACATCACACTTTTTTAAAATATATATTGTGAGAACATTTCTAGCAACCTGCAATACATTCATTGGGTGTTTGACCTAAAGGTAGGTTCGAATTACACGAGCACCTTCAATGAGGATGTTGAATCAAGCGTTTTCTCGAATCAGTCGTCTCTCTTTTATAAACATATACATTGTTATTGTTAGGCCGCACAGAGTCTGGTATTCCAAAATTAATAATGTGTTTAATAAAGCCCACCACTCCAAACGTTTTTCAACTTGTACCTGAGGGTTTTAGTTCATGTGTTCACTAATTATCACTTAACGACAGTAATCTTACATCTTCCGACGAGAAGACGTTGTGATGAAGGAATTAGTTATCTTTTATACTAAGTACCAATATTGTTTTTCACTCTAAAACCATATGTACATACAGGGTGTTTATTACGAATTTACACATATTATTTAATATTATGGATGAGAGTAACACGAATACCATACTTATTTTATGCGTATTGCGTCAATTGACGTACGTTGGACAGAAGATAAACTCACGAACTCCATAAATATTAACTCAATGGTTTATGGCAAAATTTTCGTTTTAAAAGTTGTCATTCTTAAAAGCTAAACCAGTTTTGCATATTGAGCAAAAGAAACGGGTTTGGATATGTTATTGAATAGTGGTTTGGGTTTTCACGCTTAACTTTGAATCCGAAGGCAATAGGAACGCCGAGTTCCTGCTCACAGCATAGCCTTGATAAATGCTGTTATGCTCGATGATACATGAGAAAAACTTCCAAACATTCAAATTTCAAACTTCAAATTCCAGGCTGAAGATGAAGCTACATGTTTCTGTCCTCCCCCGATCGCCTTGTATGGGTTTGAATTAAAATACCTGGGGTCTTTTCAAGCATATGTTTGATGAGAGGTTATTGGGCATTCCGGTGCGGAATTTCTTCGCTGTTTTGATCACCCTTCAAGTTTTAAGCGAGCGCACGGTCAGTTCGTCTTAATTTTATGTGCTGTCCCTTGGCGACTTGAATCCTTCGAGAAAGAAAGACAAGCGTTAAAAAAGCGACTGCCTTCATTTTATATTTATTTTGATTTTTTTTTTAATTTGAAGCCATCAATTTGAATTGCGTGTTTTAATTCTAGGTGGATGACAGTATAAAGAACACTGTTTTTTTATTCTTTATTATGAGAACCACAAGACTGATCGTGGCAATGTTTGTGCTGTTTGCCATTTGCCAACCAGCTGTCGCCAACGTTGGTGAGTGCAAGGTTATTATAAATTCTGCGTGCAGTTTAGAAGCCGCGCAATTTAGAACAATTGGACTTCAATATCCCCTTGGGCTGGTTGTAGTTCACAATGACGCAGAATGATAAAATAATAGATATGTGTAAGTTTTGTGATGACCCCACAACACATACTACCAACGCTTCTCAGCTCATAAAAACATTTGTACACATTCTGCCCCGAAACAGTCTACCGTGCCTGGGAAGTTATTTATTTCGATTTACAAATTAACAATCAACCAAATTTTACTCAATAATTCAGAACTAATAGGGTGTCACCAAGATCTTTTCGAATTTTATCTCATATAAAAAATCTCTTTTCAAACCCTCGAAGGTTATTAATTTTTCTTCGATGAACGACAAAATATTTTTCGAACTTGTTTAAACAGTGACCCGAATTATGGTCGTAGAACCCAAAAAGAGGAATTTGTTTTCCTTTTAGTTCGTTAACGTAAAATAATAATAACCCATCTTTGCCTTTCTCCCTATCTCAAGAGCTAAATTAGAAATCACCGAAACGTAAAGTTTTCCCAGCCATGCCGGGGCAGCGGGTTTAGCAGCTCGTGTTACTTGGGCCTGGTGCAATCGCCAAAAATACTGAGCGACACCGAAAACGTGCCTCTCCTTTCTGCTGACGTTGTTGGCGTTCCACGACTGACCAGACGCCAGACGCTCACTGTGACGTCTTTAGTTATAATGATTCCGCTTTAAGTGACAGAAGTAAAAGTAACGTTAGAATGTCAACTTTGACAGTGTTGGATTAAAAAAGGGTGTCGAACCTAACCCGGACCCGAACCGAAAACCGGAGAAAAACTATTATTTTTGATTGAACTGAAACAAAACCAAAACCGATATTATACATTTAATGTTGAACCGGAACGGGAACAAAATCATCATCTCATGTGACCGTTACCGGTTCACCGGAAAACGGTTCATTGGAATAAAATGTTAGCCGCGCGTGTTTTTGTGGGTGGCATCATGAATTGAGCGGCGCGGTATTTTCTAAAGGCCCGCGTTCACCTGCCTTTGCTTACAACATAATTCTTGTGATATCTTACGACAAAAGAACACGCTGGCGCCATCTGTAAGATAACTCTGGAACTGCGTTTTACTATAGCGAGCGGTTGGCCTTAATTTCGAGATCAAATATATGTGTATTATCAATAAATAGTCGTTTATAACATTATCACAAGTTTTGAAAGCCAAGAAAGAAATAATGATGTGCTAAAAGACTAGGAATTATACGGAAATGCCAAGTGTTCCACAACTACCTGGTAGATGGCGCCAGTATGTTCTCTCGTTGTAAGATATTTTAAGAGGTGTTCAGGCACATTGTTGTACGCAGTTGCAGCTGTATAAACCAGACTTAAACGATCGGCAGCGACGTTTCAATTGTGTGGAAGGCACGAAAGAGTCGTTCCAGGATTGAGGACACTATGTTTCTATCAATTTCGGGGAAATTGAATTTTGAGTTACGTGACCAGGGATTGATGGGGAAGGGGTAGAGGGAGGGAGGGACAAAAACTGACAGCAGCCGTGTAATGGAGGAGCAGGATTGTGTAGCGATGAAGACAACCACAAGAGAATGAGACAAGACAGAGAGTAAGGCTCCAGCAGGTACAGCGACAGGCCCAGACGACATACCCATGCAACTCATAAAGACTCAAGGAAAGACAAGCAAATTGAAGTTACGGCATGTAATTAATGAAATAATTATAAAAGGAGAGGTACCCAATGATTGGAAACTAAGTAAAATGAGAATACTATATAAAGGCAAAGGAAATAAAAACAACATTAAGTCATATTTCCCAATAGTGGAAACTTCATTTCTATACAGATTAGCTACGCAGAAAGTAAACCGGAGAATGGAAGAATGAGCAGGAGAAATACAAATACTGGGTGAGCTCCAAAATAGATTTTGAAGAGATAGAAGATTGGAAGACAACTTATTCGTCATTGCACAATGTATAGAAATTGCAATGAAGAACCAAACTCCTTTATGGTTGGCTTATTTGGACATCAAGGGAGCGTACGATAATGTGAGCTAGGAAAAACTCTGCGGTCAGCTGAAGGAGTATAATTTAGATGCAAATTTGTTTAGGTTTCTTCAGCTGGTGTGCACAGACAATAAGGTAATTTTAACTTGGGATGAAGAAACTACACAAACCGCAGTGATAAAGAAAAGACCCAGGCAGGGCGGTCAACTGCAGCCTCTACTCGTCATGATATATCTCGGTGAAATGGAAAAGAAATTAGAGCAGAGCAACTTAGGTTTTGATGTGAGATATACGGAAAAGAGAAAAATGTAATACTGGTAATACCGGGACTGATGTATGCGGAAGACAAAGTACGTATGATGTAAGATATGAGGGCCGAGTCTTGGAAAGGAATAAGGAAAGTATATTTACATTAAAGACAAACGTTAGGTAATTAGGCTAAGAGCGAGTTAGTGGTGGCTGGCTTGACTGGCTGAAGGCTTGACAGGCATCAGACTGGTGCCAGACTGGACCACACGTGCCGTCCGGGCCGGGCACGAGGGCGGCGTCTTTCTCAACTGTCACTAGGCACGCTCACTTGGGGCGCGTCAAAGGTAGTAAAAGAAGAAAAGGAGACGGAGGATACCACGCGCTCACATCCCACCGTAGCCTTAAAAGACCAAGTCTCTTGGTTTAGAGCAAAAGAAACAAACAACCTGCTTAAAACAAAACAAAACAAAAAGAACGCAGAAGGCAATGGCTATCAGCTAATATTTAAAAAAAAAATACGCAAAAGTTGACCACTAGAAGCACAAGGCTATATCTAACACCAAAAAATATGCAAAGCAAAGCCTAACATTAGAAGCGCATAGTCACTCACTGACAGATAACCTCAAATAAAGGTAAATGGTTGACGCTGAAATGCGAGGGCTCTAAAATACGCGAAAGAAAAACGGAAAGAGACGAACACACTCACTCCCCGCAGTATCTATAAAACCGAGTCCCTTCGTGTGCGCTAAGCCAAATTCAGAGTTACTACAACAAGAATAAGAACGGCCGGAACAAACGTTCAGTCCAACTCATCCAGCTCCAGCAACACAACGATCCAACAGCACAACGATGAAAGCTGTCTTTTCATAGTCCTGGGGGCGGAGGCTGACTTGCCAGAATGCACTTTTCAAGTCCGTGGTAGAGAAGTACGCGCATCCAGCGATGTCATGGGTGATTGGATCCAGAAGGGGCTGGGGGTACACCACTGTGATCGTGTGTTCATTCAGAGGTGCATAGTTAACAAACAAACGTTTCTTGTCTCCGCTAGGGTGCCTCAATGCCCTTCTGTTTAGGGTGATGCCATCGTTTGTAGTACCCGATGCCGACAGCACGCGCTCACAGGGAAAATACAAAGAAATCGCAGGAAACAAAATGTCGCCGTAGCACAGTCAGCGCCACGAGCGCGTGCAGGGACAGGCCCTTTCACGAGCTTCAGAACAAAAAATAAAAATAAGCGTTCGAAACAAAATGGCCAGATGTCATCACCCCAAGCAAAGCGCACATGAAGGCACCCTAGTCTCCGCGAGGCACTACGACCACTCGAAAAGCCCATGGGCCAGATCCTGAAAGAATAGCACCTTGGTTCAGGAGTTTCTTTATCTGTTTTATCACGAACTGTCTGTCATCTTAAGCATAGTGGTGCGGGCTATGGCTGTAGGGCAAGGCGTTTGGTAGCAGGTCAATGCGATGCTGCATGCCTGTGAAATGGCCTAAGTCATCTTCCTGCCGCGCGAAAACTCCATTCTGTTGTGTCAAAATGTCGGCTATGACAATATTTTGACTGAAAGGCAACTGATCTTCAAGGAGGGCTGGCGGAAGATCAGGGTGAATGACTATAGCCACAGTACCGGCTATCTGGGCTGGCGGCTCGGCACTGGGGCTACTTAAAGGCAAACATGGAGTCTCCTGGGCGAAGGCTTGCCAGGTTGGCTGCTCCGGTGACGGCAAGGGCTCTCAGTAAGTAGTCTTGTGACATGGCCTGCACTTGTGAAATGAGGCTCGATTGGGTGAGAACTACGGCACTGGATATCCGTGGTGCTAATTTTTGTTCTGCTATGATAGACAGACCTGTGGCCGTATGCTGGAGCCGGACGGGCTGCGGAGGCTCAAAGATCAGACGCGCCTGTGCGGCTCGAAACCTATCTTCACCAATGATGAAGGGGACGATGTTGTGTTCCAAAACCGCGGCCTCGACGACTGCCGCGATTGGGCCAATGGTGATCCTAAGCAAAGCTGCACCCGCTGGGAGTACGGTGGTACCTCCTACAACTGCCAGTGGAGGCTTAGTCCAGGGACGTAGCATGCGTTCTGGAACAAGCGACTTTGCTATGAGAGTCAGCTTGGAACCTGAGTCTGGGAAAGCATCATAGTCTCCAATTCCAGTGATGGAGCTTAAAAATAATGAGCACTGCAACTGAGAGTCTTCAAGGGTCGCTGGCATGCTGTGAAGAGCTGGTGGAAATGGCACTGCAGGCATTACCCTAGCTGCCGATGACGATGTCTGTGCTGACTGATCGGTGTATGTTGTACACTTCGAAGCGAGGTGTCCGAGGTGTTTGCATTTATAGCAGACCGCTTGGGACAAGTCTTGGCCACTACGGAACGCTGGGGCTCCATACTGCGACGAGATGGCTTGGTATTAGGCCTCTTGCAAGTCGGTGGGCAGGTCTGCGATTCGTTGACGTGAGGCTGGGGGTGACGGTGACGTCAAGCCAGAGCGCTGCGTAGGGTGGGTAGGACGTTGGGATCCAGCCGACCTCGACGAATGTGATTGGTGATTGGCTTGGGCTGGAGTAGTCGAAGGGCCTGCCTTGGCGTGTTGGGCGGACCTATCCAGGCTCGTGCATGTCGCAAGAAAGGCTTGGACGGTTGTTGGCCTGTTGGCTGCCAATGCTGCGACGATATGTTGGTCCCGCATGCCTTGGAGTAGGTAGTCGATCTTCTGCGGATCGCTCAGGGTTACCGGGCAGCGTTGGATGATCCTTAATTTGGTGAAAGCGTACTGATGAAGGGATTCGCCAATCCCTTGAGTCACGTTCATGACCCGTTCCTGCCAGTGGATCAGGGTCCATTTTGTGATGAAGGTCTCTTTGAGGGCGTCTCTCCAAGCTGGCCACGTGTCGTATTGGCTTCCGAACGCGAGGTGCCAGTTTTGTGCTGTACCTTTCAACTTGCTTGCTGCGATGAGCCGGGTGGTGGCGTCATCCCATAACGCAAGTTGCTGGACGCGTTGAACGTCCTTAAGCCATTCTTTGACGTCTTGCTTTGGCGAGCCCTCAAAATGTGGGAGGGTCGCGGACAGGTCTGGTAGCGTTGTAACGGTCGTGGAAGGACGAGGCAGCTGCTGCAACAAAACAGAAAGGTTTTGTAGCGTGGTGGGGTCTAATGACAAAGAGCCTGCGGCGAAGGCCGACGCTTGTTCCAGGCAAGGCGAAGATTCACGACGCGCCTCGATGTCCGCGGCGAGTCGCTGGATGAGGCCTTCTTTTGTGCCGGAAGTGTCTAGATCACGTGCAGCGAGCTCTTCCTTAATAAGCACGACGCTTAGAAACGACATGGTTCTTGCGTCCAGTTCATTCCAGACAATGCCGGGCATGGCTGCGTCGGGCAAGGCTTACCAAAGGGCTACGAGACGTTCCGTCCACCACAAATTGCAGAAATGAAGCGCGTTCTTAACGCTTTGCGAAGACGCGAGGGGCGGGAGTACGTCGTTCCAAAGCTTTCGGTTTCTTGTCAAGAACGGTGGCAGGTGTTCATGACGGGGCGTAGGCGGAACCAGGTGAATCGAGGCAAAGCTGGCGGTCGGGCTATTGTTTCACGGTTCAAAGTCGACTGCGCCAGATGTAAGATACGAGGGCCGAGTCTTGGAAAGGAATAAGGAAAGTATATTTACATTAAAGACAAACGTTAGGCAATTAGGCTAAGAGCGAGTTAGTGGTGGCTGGCTTGACTGGCTGAAGGCTTGACAGGCATCAGACTGTTGCCAGACTGGAACACACGTGCCGTCCGGGCCGGGCACGATTGCGGCTTCTTTCTCAACTGTCACTAGGCACGCTCACTTGGGGCGCGTCAGAGGTAGTAAAAGAAGAAAAGGAGACGGAGGATACCACGCGCTCACACCCTTCCAGAAATTCAGTCTGGCCACCTCGATAGCTATCATCACCTAAGTGTGTATCATCTGTACATGCGAATGGCGGCCTTTCTATGGCTGGTGAAGGAAGAATTAGAAGACAGAAACCGATGCGGAGCCTGAGCATCTAGACTTATAAGCTTATATGCATTACGCAATTGAGGCTGTCATGCAAGTCCTTGGAATGCTCGGCTTCAGCACGCCCCATGACAACTCACGACAATAAAATGTTACTTTAGTGAGAGGTTTACTCTTGTGCAGAGCGGTAGTTTCTTGACACCATCGAAACTGAAGCAGATGGAGAAATAACCGTTCAACGGAAAACACCCTAACTTTCGTACGCCTACCGTTGATGAAAAGGCACCAGATTTTATCCGCCATTAGCATACAGCAATTCGAACTGCTATTTCAGACACTAGATGGCACTGAATTTGTGAAAGGGTCTATTACGATACTTTACAAGAACTAGCTGGAACGTGTGTAGAGGAAGGGGACACCTTGGGCACGAGTTTTAGTAGTGACAATTCTGGTTCAATGGCGTTTAACGACAAAAAGAAAGAACCCCTGCGGATACAAGACATTGTAATAGACCATGTAGAAAAATACAAATATCTGGGAATCTGGCTTATTAAGGCAAGGAAATATCTAGGAGAACATGAGGAGAATAAAATTAGAAGAGGGAAAATAAATTCACCTTTTATGAAGCTCAAGAAACTATCTAATTATAATAGATATGAAGTGGACAGAGGTATATGGAAAGGAGTATTGGCACCAGGACTGTCTTTTGGCAATGCAGTACTGTTCATGAAATCGGAGGTTCAATCAGGATAAGAAATTCGCCAAAGAAGCGTAGGCAGATTGGCACTGGGAGCACATGGAAAGACACCAAATGAGAGAGTATAGGGGGACATGGGTTGGTCGTCTTTTGGGAGCAGGGAGGCAATTAGTAACATAAAATTTGAAAAAAAAGAGTGACCGAAATGGATGATAAGCGGTGGGTACGAAAGGTATTGAATTATTTATACTTGAAAAGTTTAAACACAAAATGGGCAACCCGAACCCAAAAGCTGACATTTAAATGCGTACACACTAGTGGTGGGGCTGAGCAGACTGCTTCAGTGGGAAGGAGAGTGAATAAGGCAGAATGAAAGTGTGGGGGGTAAGAATACAGGGAAATTCAGCCCTAACAGTGTACAGGTCACAAAAACAGGATAAAAGAAAGAAAAATGTGTTTAACAATTCACTGGAAAGTTGTTTACTCTTTGAGGCGAGAACGCCTGTTTTGACAGTTTTGAGGACGAGGATGTATAGGGCTAAATATCAGGAGACAGATACATTATCTGCCGCCCGCTCTAATGAGAGCGTGACTCTAGAGTACCTGGTTTGGAAATGTACGGGGCTTCGCCTCCCCCCCCCCCCCCCTTTTTTTTTTGAAGGCGCAACGGATTTGGTCGAGGCGCTGGGTTTTACTGGCGATGGTAGAAGGACGGAAGAGAAAGGAATTACAGTGACAAAGACACGATTAGAAGATTGGTGGAAATTATCTAGGGAAAATTAAATAATGGACAACTAACTAGCACAGCTGGGGACAGGCGGGACAAAGGATATTAGGACTCCCTCCCGCGTGTCTCCAGCCCAAAGTCTCAACCCTGTCTCTCAGTGGGTCTGGTGCTGGGGAAACGACGACAAGGTGACCAGAAAAAAATTGGCGACTCCCTCGCCGGGGGGAAGAGGCGGCGGGGTGATGATTTTAGTTTTTTGCCCGATCCCCCAAAGGTCATCCTGGTGATATCCCACACTACCTGGTGATAGTTAGGGGGGAGAAAATTGGCTTAGAATGGCGGGAGGAATCATATGTTTGTCTTTTTAGACTTAGGCTAGGTGGCGCAAGCTACCAGCCGTCACGAAAGGTATAGCCATTAATATCCATCCATCCATCCAGGGAAGGGGATGGGAGGCAGATGGGGAGAGAGAGAGAACACAGTATTAGGGTAATAAGAGGAATCGGGAGGAAGGAAATATAAGAAGAGAGATATCTGAGATAAGAAATTGGAACGAAATACTGTATTAGTAAAGTATTTCTTGGTATGTCACGTGATGTAAATTTCCCTGCTAAATTTAGCAGGAGAACTGAGTTTGTGTGTCGCCTGATAACGGCATAAGAAAGGAGAGGGAGTGGAAGGGTGGGAGGGCGCCGTAGGAGAGGAGGAGGGCTGGGGAGGGGAAATCGGCGTCATACGTTACGTTTATTTCCCCGCTAAATTTAGCGAAAAAACTGAATCGTATAGGTCATAGGACGTCGATTTCCCCCACTAAATTTCGTCGGAAGCTGGATTCTTGTTTAGAGCATCGGCAAAGTTACATACAATTCGCACGCACAAAGGCGCAGGTCGTGACTATTTGAACCCTCGGCCTCAAATTCTGCCAAAGTAACAAGACAAGCCGTGCTTAATTCCCAACAGCAAGTCTGACACACACGTTATAGCTAGGGTGTCGTGTTTTGTTAAATATAAATGCACTGTAATAATGAACAATAGAGTCGTTTTTTTTTAATCGGAGAAAGGCAAAATATTTTGTATAGTTGCTGTGTTTGAACATGAAAAAGACCGCTTCCCAGAAAAAAAGTTATCCACAGCTTTATTTTTGTCTTCACCCAGAACACAGCGGGCTTCGAGGCTGCCTCTTTCTTAAAAAAAAAAAAATAATAACCATCGTCCCGTTTCTTTCTCTTATTGGTAACCGGACGTTTTCCAAGAATTTGGTTAACCCTGATGTTCCCTAATGTTTGGAAAATATCACCCTTTTTATGTTGACTCTAAAAAAGCTCCGATAAACGCCAATTGCCGTTAAAGAGACAATGACACCCCCAAAATGTTTTTTTCTCATTTTTTTGCCAGGCAATTTTATGTGGTGTTATAATACTACCCAAATAATATTTTGCTACAGAATCATGTATATTTTTAATAAAGCCAAAAACGCAACTGCTCGAAACCGAAACCTGCGCATGGAGGTCGGAGAAATATAGAGGAAAGTGTACACCCGACCGTGCGACCGCAAATTTTTTTCCCTCCGTTTTTTTTTTTTTTTTTTTTTTTTTTTTTCTTGACTGCGCGCAGCAGGCGACGACGTTGCGTTTACCGTTTGCCGTGCTACTACTTTGCAGTCATGTTTGTTCCGCTCGCCGTTTTGCGCTTCAAGATGAGTTGTTTTCTACACTGAAGAGTTGGAGATGAGTAGTGAGTGCCCGCGGTGAATGCCCGTTATCGGCTTTGAAAGGAATGCCCCAAGATGTTGCGTGTAGAGCTGCCTCACAGGTTCTGCATTCGAAAGTGGTATTGTGCGGCAGTCTGCACAAGTTTCCGAAAGATCAACGGAATAGGGACCAATGGCTGGCCCCAATTCCTGCAAAATACTTATGGGCACCTCGGAAAACGTACTAAACCCGATTTATATTCTCCTTGTAGAAAGTGACTACATTGATATAGCAGGTGTCAAAAAGGGAGTCCAATACCATTTAGTTCAGCGACGTTTCGTCCAAAACATTTTTGTTTCAGTGATGCTTGTAAAAAATAAATGTGTACACGCAAAACGCTGACAAAAAAAAAAAAAAAAAAGAAAAAGAAGAAATAAGTATGCCCATTTTGTGGATCGAACCCGGATCCGCTGCCTGTGAAGCGGACACCTTTCCGTTGAGCTACGCTACAACTTTAAAAAAGCCGTTTTTACAATTTGTTTTATACGAGACCCAAGAGGGGACAAATCCCGGAAATTTTTTCCCCGGTTTTTGCCGGCTGCCGGCAGAATATCCATTTCCTGACAACATAAACTTGTGGATGTCCTTGGGCATAGGCAGCTTCCTCTCGTGGAGCTCGAAGTACAATAGTTTTAACATCGCAATGTTCAGGCAGACGAGGGGGAACTCCTCGTTCGTAGTATTGCAGCCGGTCGACTGGCACTCCCCAGGCTCGATGTCGGGCAGCACCACGCATTGGTCACATTCGCACCTCGTAAAGAAACCGTACGCGTGCATATTCAACTCGAAATACGCACTTCGTGGTTGACGTTTGCGCGTCTTTTAAGCTCTTACCAATTCGTGTTCGTAAGACGAGCGATGTCTTCAGCCACGAGAAGGGGCGACGACTCGGCGACGTCTTCGTGCAAATCGGCTTGGTGATCGGGCATAAATCCTAATGGTTTTAATCGGTCAAAATTTCTCTTTCGAAGGAAGACAGATTCGTCGGTACCGCGAAAGACAGTTCTGAGGTAATGGTCCCACGCTCGTCGCCCGCCGCCATCGCCGTCCATCCCGCGAGCCCCACGATACGCGATACGACGCCATGTTGAGAATTACGTCGTGAACGCACAGAATGCTTCCGTTTCTGTGTGCAACTTTTTGTTTTCAATCAACGTATTAGCAGCTTTTTAGAAGCCACGAAAAATGGGTTTCATATTTGTTTTTCTATTTTTAACATTTTATTTATTTCACAATACTACTACCCCAAACATAGGGGAATCGTAGGAGAGGGTTACAATATATATATATATATAAATGAATACATTTTGACATAACAAGCAAGTCACTTGCTATTATGCGGCCAGCCGGTGCAGGAAGTTTTCAAGTGAATCTGAATAGACCGATCTCACCAAGCGTTCCGCGCATGCGTGACGCCGCCATAACTTTAGTTCACAGGAGACAAACGGCAGTGCACAAGAGGACTCGTGCCGTCTCGTGCTCTACACGCGCAGAGCTCCAGCGAGTTGGTCGCACGTGCAGAAAGACTAAAGTTCCCTAGATGCATTGCGGCAGCGGTGGCGTAGTCAAACTGGCTGGTGAGATCGGTCTATTAGTGATGCTGGGGTGAAGGCTATTCCTATCGGATATAGTTCGTGGAAAAAACGAATTTTTCAAGCAATTTATGCGGACCTGGAAATTGTTTATGTATCTTGGGTGTAAAGCTCTAGTGTTACTCCTGGTAGAGAAGCTAAACATGTTGTCTGTGTTGATGTGAAGGCTGTCCGTGATGTTCGGAAAGAGACTTTTCAGCCTGTCAGCTATTGCACGGTGGGAGAGAGGAGTCAGGTCTGTTTGTTTCATTAATGATGTTGGCGAATCCCACCGCCCATATTTATTAAAAATAAATTTCAGGGCCTTTCTCTGCACCATTTCTAATTTTTCTATATTGACTACGTTGTATGGGTTCCAGACGACGCGTGTGTATTCCAGTGTTGGCCTAATTAACGTTTTATATGCTAGTAATTTAACTTCAGGGGTTCCAAATGTAAGTGATCGTTTTAGTTGCCAGAGTTTGCTTGTAGCTTTGGAGGTAACAAAAGCAATGCGAGAGTTCCAGGACAAGTTATTCGAAATGGTAATTCCCAAAAACTTGGACTCTGAGACGTTGTTAAGTGTATCTCCGTCTACGCTGTCGCTAGAAAGTTAAGGGCGTTTCTTTAGTGTTTGGACATAGTTACACACTTGGAGGGGTTCAAATTCATTTGCCAAGTCCTGAACCAGGAGGCAACATTAGAAAGATACATGTTTAGTTTGAGCTGGTCATCGGGGGAATCAATGATGCTATATAGAATACAATCATCAGCAAACAATTTGATATTTACGTCAATATTTGAACATAAGTCGTTAATAAAAAGTAAAAATAATAGCGGTGAGAGACTAGAACTTTGCGGTACACCGGATGTAACACTGCGTCTATTCGAAACAAAACCACCAAAGAAAACAACTTGCAGCCTATTTGTCAGAAATACGTGTAGCCAATTTAGGATTTGGTCATTTTTTAGTATAGTATGAAGCTTCTTTAACAGCTTAGAATACGAGACCACATCAAAAGCCTTAGCCTGATCTAAAAATATAACATCCACCTGCTTGTTTTTATTGAGCACGGAAGCAAAATCATGGACGGTAAGTAAGAGCTGTGTGGTTGTCGAGTAGCCCCCTCTAAATCCGTGTTGGTGCGCACTTAGTATTTGATGTTTGTCTAGAAAGCTAGTGATATGCCTCCCAATTATATGTTCGAGTATTTTGCAGCACTGGGATGTTATTGAAATAGGACGATAGTTTGACAGATCGGTTTCTTTGCCCTTTTTGTGAATTGGTTGTATTTTAGCTATTTTCCAGTCACTTCGTAAATCTGCATTTGAGAGAGGGTTTTCAAAAATGATACAGAAATATTTCGCTATCCACGGAGCACACCGCTTCAAAAATGCATTCGGTAGCATATCGGGTCCCTGAGTCTTCTTGCAATCGAGACTAATAAATAAATTGAAAACACCTCCTTCTGATATGACAAGATCACTCAGAGAAGCGTCATAATTACAGTGCAAAAACAAATAGGAGCCTCAACATTATCGATCGAAAAGACAGAAGCAAAGTACCTATTAAAACCCGTTGCTATCGTTTTGCTATCCCGAGTAAGAATACCGTCGGCGAAGAAACCTATTTTGGGGAGACACGTTCCGGCGAAATGTGACGCCAATATTTCGCAGGTGACGTTTCTATGAAATTGACGAGGGTTGTACTATGGTAATCAAATTTAGCATGTTTAATTCTTCCTTCATGTTCCGCGGCACTACGTTGGAAGTTGTGATACGGTTGGTTCGAGTGCGCCCTATTGGAAGCTTTTCTCAGTCTATTAATTTTTATGCCCAACTGTATTATTTCTCGAGAAATTTAAGGACTCGTCTTGTCTGGGTTTATAATCCTTCCAGGAACAAAGTTGTTAATGCACTCGTCTGCGATGTCTTTGAATTTACCCCACAGCGTGTTTAAATTTGCGTGAGGTATACAGGAGTATGAGACAAACCCCTCGTAATTTTCTCCGAGAACGTCAAGGATGGAGTTATCATCTGCCTTGTCGAAATCAAACACGTTTTGTTTATTTGCCGGTTTATACGGGACCGGTTTGAATGGAAGTGTAAGAAGTACGCTTTTGTGGTCACTTAGTCCTTCCTCAATAGAAACCTCAGATGAATTCGAAAGTTCATGGCTAACAAAAGTAAGATCGAAGATTGATTCCGATTCCCCTTGAGTTCTTGTGGGTGATAAAACGGGCTGTTCTAAGTCAAATATAAACGCAATATCTAATAAACACTCCAAGCTTTCACGGTCCGGTGATCCTGCCGACAAGCATTTCCAATCTATATGGGGAAGGTTGAAATCTCCGGCAAGAATAATTTTGTCGTTACTGTGCACATGGCTCAGCATATAGCTTTTCAGATCTTCCAAGAATGAAACGAGGCTGCGTGGGGTCTGTAAACAGCGCCTATTAAAAGGGTTGCATTATCAATCGTTTTAGGGGCGAAGCTCTTTAGGGTCTAGCCTTGTCCATCTGTCCGGCGTCCGTGCTCACATCGATTGCCATCCCACCTGTCTGTCATAGATGAAACGTTGCATGTAGCCGCTCAACGTCTTTACAGGAGAGGGCGATGTGGTCAAATGCATATATAATCGCGTTAAACTTTCCAATGCATTGGCTCAACGTTTATAGACGAGAGAGCGCTGCGATCAAATGCTCAAATGCGTATATAACCACGTTTCATACCATACATTTTCTTTCTGACATGGACCGTTGACTTAAGCGGTGGAGATGCGTTCCCACGGCTTCTAGCGAATCTTAGCTGATCCGCTAGAAGAACCACTGGCTCTGCATTTCACCGAACATAAAGCAGTAATAATGAAGTCGAAACGCAACCCGGAACTCAGCACTACCTATGAGCAATAAAAAAAAAAAACAGCACCATCATCACTACCTATGAACAATAAAATCAGTATCATCAGCACCACCAGGGCTTCGCCCCAATCAACATCATTCACCACGTGGAGATGCGGCCTCTTTTTTTACACCAAAGCATTTCTGCTGACTCCTGCTCGTCAAGCTGCAGACATGATATGTTATTCTTTAGAGGAATCGCAACCCCTCCTCCTCTAGTCAACCTGTCTTTCCGTACAATTACATATTCGGGTGATAGAAGTTCTTCATTTATTATGTTAGAGTGTAACCATGTTTCTGTTAGTAAGATGATGTCCGGTCTATAAAGAAGTATCATATGCTCCAGATCTTCGGTTTTATTCACAAGGCTTCTTACATTCACATTCAATATTTTGAGCTGGCTTCATTTAGGATTTGTGGCTGAGGTTTCGTTGTGCGGAACTGGTGTCACTTGTTGGTCAAGCAGTTTAACCTTATCAGCAGAAGTATCATATACGTAAACCGAGTCGCCAATGATCAGCCTATTGTACCGTAGTTTAAATCAGTGTGTTTGCCCTTTGCCAAAATCCAGAAGTCTTCTTCAAGCAAAACGAACATCAAGTGGAAAATCCTTGCTGATAGATATGCCGCTATCTTTTAGCTTATGGGCCGACGATAAGACAGCTGCTTTCTGTTTGAAGAAACAAAATTTCACAATAATGGGGCGTGTTTTTTATCTGAACAAAAACGGCCAAGGCGATGGGCCCTTTCAATTTCAGATGACTGGATTTCCAGCCCTAGGGCCCTAAATTCGTCAGACACGAAGTTGGAGCCGAAAGTTCTCGGAGCGCGCCCATTGGACGCTGGCGACAAAAACGCGAAGTCATCGCCGTGATAGTCCAAACGGTGCGCTCCGTGAACTTCGGCTACAACTTCGTGCTTGACGAGTTTGGAGCCCCTAGTCTGTCAAGGCAAAGTTTTCTTACATGTTCCTCGCATTCTGCCCACGTTTCTTTTCCGGTGTCATTGATTCCGAAAAACAGAAGATTTGATCTACGCGATCGGGCCTCTGAGTCTACATATCTTATCTTCAGCCCGGATATCTCATTGTGCAAAGTAAAAACTTGTTCGCCGATTTCATTTTGCAAAGTGGAAACTTGTTCGCTGAAATTGGTTTCTGGTGCGCTAGTTGAGCATTCAAACTTTAAAACACGCTGCTCTAGGCTTTCTATACGTTCGTCTGTCTTTTTCTGGCTTTCCTTCAGTTCTTTTATTGCGCCCGGAATTGTGTTTTGTCCGGTCTGGAGATTTTGTACGGTGGCGTATACTTTCGCCGAAAGGTCGTCCTCTTGTGCACTGTCCGGTCCCGGATTGGTCTCAATGCCGCCCGAAAGCAGCAATCTCGCAACACTTCCGAGGGCACGGCAGGACTATCAGACATCTAAAATCAGTTTTCCAGCAATATATGTCTGGTAGAGGACTAACTTGTATGAACAACAAGGTTTTAGCTATGCTCTTGCTTTCCGTGTTGCCGTGCCCTCTGAAGGGTGTAGAGCCGTGCCAGTCCTTAAATAGCACTCCTTCGGTTGACGCCGTTGCTCGTGGCTGGAACAAGGACAAGTCCCAGCCGAGTTGTGCCACTCCTGGATCCTTGCTGACTTGCGCTTGCGTCGGTGATATGATCGGTGATGAGTCGACGAAAAACCACGGCAGCATCTCTATGAACAACAAGGGTTTAGCCATGTTCTTGCTTTCCGTGTTGCCGTGCCCTCCAAAGGGTGTAGTGCCGTGCCAGTCCTTAAATAGCACTTCTTCAGTTGACGTCGTCGCTCGTGGCTGGAAGAAGGTCCAATCCCAGCCGAGTTGAGCCACTCCTGGATCCTTGCTGACTTGCGCTTGCGTCGGTGATATGATCGGTGATGAGTCGACGAAAACCCACGGCAGCATCTGTATAAACAACAAGGGTTTAGCCAAGCTGTTGCTTTCCGTGTTGCCGTGCCCTCTCGTTTTCAATGACCCACGACTTTGATTAAACTTCGTGGTTTTGTCTAAACCTTAGAAAACGGCCCGTGACCACGAAGAAGAGAGTGAGCGCGACTCAAACCTGCCAGTTCCTCATCGGCGGCTTTAGGCCGGAAAGAAACCGAATTTCGAGCCGCAAAATTTGTTCTGGGTAGTTGGGCTCTCATATGTCATGTACAACTAAAAACCTCATCAAGCTTAAATACCCTGTCAGTGTCCCTTTAACGCACACAGAATGCACACAAAAATCACGAATAAATGGTTAAAGAATCAAAGAACGAAAGCTTGCCGTAGGGAAAATCGCCATCCACTTTGTCTGCTCCTCAATCTGCGCATTAGATTTTTGCAACCCGACTATGTCGAGGTCCCGCCCTTGGACAAGACGATACACCGGCCGTTACCTTCTGTCTGTGAGTATTTAGGGTCGTCACACGTACAAGTTCTTGAAGTTGAGACGTCTCAGAACCAGGAAGAGCGCATGGCCTCGTAAAAGGAGGTTGTCGTGCACAGTAGCCAACTGGACAGTTGGTCGCTGTGTTACAGTGACAAAAAGCGCGGCTAGCTGCCGTTGGGCTCTCCCGACGTAACCTGCCCCTGCAGCTCGAAGCCACAGCAAGGTTCTGATGGCGACCCTTTGCTGAAGTCGCGTCGACATTTATCCCTGGGAAGTTGGGCTCGTGGCCAGATGCAGGTGGAAACCTTAAATCCTTTTTCTCCTCTTGAGTTGCCGATGGGCACTCGACTGTCGAAGCACGAGCTGCCTGTAATCCACGGTTGCGTCAGTGTAGGCTCACTCACTTTCGAGGCTGCAGTGCCATACTTTCCGCCTTATCTTCATTCATGACCAAATTTTTCTGGTGTTCAGTCACACATTGTCCCACGGGTAGACCATAAGAGCGAACACAGTCGGCCCGGTCATGTAGAATAGCGCGGCATTCGGTTCACGGGAGAGAGAGTAATGATGGACATATTCCGTCCTGCGGCAGGGACGGCGGAAAGGGACTCGCCCGGCACAGCCATAAGGACCATGCCTCCACCGAAGTGCGTCGGTCACGGGGACATCTTCGCGCAGCACCATGCTCACAATTCGGGCTTTGTTGCATTTGTCTTTAACTAGAGTCAGAAGCGGAACTTCAAATACGGCCCTATACCACCCCGTTCCCTGAGGACCCATGCTTTTTCGAGCAGCTTCCTAAAGTCCTCAGTCTGACCCATTTGCCCAGCAATGTCGCAATGCAGCAGAATTGCACGCTTCATCTAATCAGCTTTTGGTACAGTAGGCACATTACCACGGTAGTTCGTTGGGGCAAGTGAAACCGTGTTATTACGGCCGGCATCGGCCGTTATCGCCGCTCATAACTAATCTTCCATTTCTCATCGAAGTTCCTCGGCCGAAAGTAAAATCACTATGCCATATACACTAACTCAGTCGACTGCCTTCATAATTAATTTAATTATGAAGACACAATATACACGTGTATATTGTGTCTGACATGTTCGCATTGACGCCGATATTGACTGGCAAAAGTTGCTAAAACATCCCTTGAAATAATTTGAAGCTTGTGCTTTTTATTTTGTGATTATTTTTACAGCAATCAAAGGTGCGGAAAACCTGGCGCCGAACTGTGAAAAGAAAATTATGGAGCTTTGTAAGAACACTACTGTTGGTCCGCTCCAAGAGGTAAGTGGCCGAGAAGATAGTGACATGTCTTGATATATTTGTACAAATCTCGCAAACCTATATTTTAAGGCCGAATGTAGGCGTGGAAACCTCATATAGTAGGAATGACGTAAACGAGCAGTACTATAAAGACGCGTTTGCAGTCTGACGTAATGCAAGCTTCAGTTGGCACCGGTTGAGGTCAAACACACCAAGCTTGCTACATTGGGAGTGCCTTAAGTATTGTGCCCTCCATTAGAAAATTGCACGGCGTGCCTTTAACCTACTTGCGCCTGCTTTACATTTCTGCCGTCAGGCCGTGCAAATTTTCGCTGCAAACAGAAAGACGCGGTAGCTCCCTGCTTCTCTACCCTACACACCTTTCTTACGATGGGTGGCATGGTTTTATTTGGAGTTGCCAATAGTCTACACTCTCCGAATGAGCGCGTTGTCAAGCGTTAACTTGAGCGTCAGCGCATAGAGATATCTCGACAAGCGTGCCATCTATCCTGGATCAGCGCAGAGTCTGCTGGACGAGCTATGTTTACACAAGAGATGCAACGCGCCGATGTTTAATTATTCACGCAATCGTAAACGCATCAAGCCTTCTCTTTTGGTTTGGGCAGCGGGCAGAATAAACACAACGTGCGCAATTCACTCAGTATTCGTCAGTGAGGGAGTTGAAGGCCGTCACGTCTAGGCCTATGAACAATAGGACCAACACAAATTAGCCAATGTGCGAAAGGCTTTTTTTTGGTTTTTTTTTGTTTTGTTTTTTTGTTTTTACCACCTCTTTACCGGCCCAGAGAGGTAGGGTCGCCGACCGGTCGGTCGCACGTAATAAGTAGAGTTCGATCATGCGCGTCTTGCGTTTGGGCAGAAAAGGGCTTCTGAACGCGGTACTATATTCAGCGTTCGTGAGTGTGAACCACGCATTCTTCACAATCTGAATCGACGGACATGCGCGTGTTTGATTGTGGAGATGGCACAATGGGCTGTGCGACGACATATCACACACATTTTAATCCACATAAGTGCAGGTCTTAGAAAAGCATGTTTTTTTTGCCCACATCGTGCGAATAAAAAAAAAGCGATAGCTATAACACATTCGCGCAATGCGGAAAAAATGGGATCCTCTCGTCGCCGTGTACGCTCGTCACGAGGGGCCTCTCGTTGGTGGTCAGTGTGCATGGGTGCGACGCCGGTCGCGAGCCGCGAAAGCCTGCCGTTCCCTCCGTGCTCTCTCCTGGGACGGAGTGCGGCCTGGCACAGCGGCTCCATTAAGGCCTGACCACGCTAGCGTGAACGGCGCCGCCGGGCGGCACCGCCGTCCGGCGTCCCAACGCGAGGAGTCCACATTGGCCTCCGTTTTGCGGGCGTCACGTGACAGCACTGGATCTCGCGATCGCGCGCGCGCCTCCCGTCGGATTTACCGCTCTTTCGTCGTCTGCTCTTCGTTAGATTCTTTTGTTTCGGCTCTCATCTTTCACATGTGTGAGCATCGAAACCGCACTCGCTGCCTACATGGTAGGAGTCCATGATGACCTAGTGATCAGCGTGAATGTGATTATCCTAGCCTGCTCGTTGATCTTGCGACGTCGCCGCGCTCTGAAGGGAAGGAGGCGCAGGTTTTGGGTTTGGCCGAGCTGGTTCTACCGAAACACCGAAGGACAGGTCAGTGCTTTGCTGCCC